>MDKJ01352210.1:0-10106 GCA_005239525.1 Nicotiana knightiana
ATATATATATATATATATATATATATATATATATATATATAATTATTTACTTTTGTTGTAATTGTTACGGCGGAATAAGGGAGGATTGGGGGGATCCGGATGCGCGCTGCATCAATATATGTGTTTATGTATTCCTCTCTGACTGTGTAAGTTATTCAGTAGTTTTATATTTAACTTAAGGATTGGTTATAGGTGGATACTGATAAGACACTTGAATTATGTATTTATTTCTGCAAATTTATCGATTTTCAAAGTGAATTTACTATGTTGAGTCATTACCTCCTGCCTTGATGAGTCGTTAGTAAGATAGTATTTTAAAAATAAAAGAACTAATATCATGTTACCTTGCGTGACTTTAAGCTAGAACCCGCCGATTATTTCTGTACTTACCATTTCTACTAGTTGTCATATTTTACTTCAACAGTTTTCTCAACTTAATCTTCTCAACCTGTCTAAGGTTTTATTTTACTTACAAAGGAAATGTTATTATGTTTTAAACTAATAAACTCTATATTAAATGCAATAATTATTCGATATTGAATTTATTTGAAAAACGTTATCTTCCCCACTCAATTGATTTCTAAAACCAAACCTCATCTTTCTCACCGATTCCCCATTTGGTCTAAAAACTATGGATTATATATATATAAATGAAATATCTTGAACATCTTAAGTAGTAATTGTCACGGATATGATGTACCGAGTAGCACGTGGAATATGCCGTGCAAAGTGAAATGGATATGTGTGGGCACCAAGTGCCATATGTGTTAAAAGTTTGGAAGTTATGATTATGTTAGGAGATTACGGGGATTGGGATTGTTGAAATGGTATATTAGAAATGATTCGATTGGTTGAGTTAACGTTGCTTTCTTTACTTGAACTCATTTATGCTTCATCCGAACCCCAATTATGTTGTTGATTAATTACTTAGTCGATTCTTGCTGCCATTCGTGTTTTCCTCTTATTGTTACTGTTGCTTGCAACTTGATATCCTTCTGCTATCGGTATTACTTTGATAGTCCTTTCTTGTTAGGCCTGAGTCATATCCTGCAGGTTTTATATATATATATATATATATATATATATATATAGAGAGAGAGAGAGAGAGAGAGAGAGAGAGAGAGAGAGAGTAGTGTTTCGACCTGACCTCGTCACTACTATACCGAGGTTAGGCTTGATACTTACTGAGTACCACCGTGGTGTACTTATACTGCAATTCGACACATCTTTTTGTGCAGAACCAGGTACTTCAGATTGGGTCAGTTTTGATATTTACGCTCGGTATGGCTGGAGACTTCAAGGTGTACCTCCTGGACGTTCGCAGGCTCTGAAGTCACTTTATGTTGTATTTATTCCATTGTTTCATTTACTTCCGGAACAATGATGTATTTATTATGTATATTTACTCTTAGAAAGACTTATGACTTGTACTACCGATTTTGGGAATTCTAAGTTTATAACGAATTCAACTTCTAAAGTTGTTAGACGCTATTTAATTATTGTTATTCAGTATATGTGAGGCTTAAATAGTCCCTAAGACTAGGTGCCATCACGATACCCAATAGAGGAAAATTTGGGTCGTGACAAATTGGTATCAGAGCTCTAGGTTCATAGGTGCTACAAGACATAGACAGGTTTAGTAGAGTCCTGCGGATCGATAAAAAGACGTCTGTACTTATCTTCGAGAGGCTACGGAAACTATTAAGAAATTTCACCTCTTTCATTCCTTATCGTGCGACATTTATTCAGCTTGAAGCACCTATCGTATGTTCCTTTTGCATCCACTCGTGTATCATATTGCCATTCAATATCAATTATGCGCCAACGGTTTGTGATGTTGCGGATGGACTACGAGAGAGCCAGAGATTCTTAAACATTGTCTCAACGTGTCGTTCAGACTAAGAGTGCAGAGGTATTGAGAGAATCTTCAGTTGTTCACATGGGGGTGCAACGGTTTTTGACATCTGGTTGATTGGTACGGGCTTGGGAAGGTTTAATTGGTTGACTAGTGGTCGCAATTGTGGTGAGGTCACGAGGTGGATGTTGATTGAAGATAATTGGTGGTATTGGGTACTAGGTGGTTTTTATGGGGTTTCTACCCAGCGGAAGGTACATGTTATCATTCAAGGCACTGAAGGGAGCGAGTTTGACTATCATGAGAATGGACGTGCGCTTAGTAGATGACTATGAGTACTTTGTGATTGGTGTTGTTCGAGCTATGAAGATTAGTTTTGCGGATCATCAGATGTTGTTTTCTATGGCTTCGCGCCAAGTGAGGGAGTCCACTAGCGGCATTCAGATTGCAGAGTCAAGTGTTAGATCAGCTTGGGCTGAATATGTGTATATAGATTTATGGTATTGGGAGGTTCCCCGAAATTTGCATATGATTAAAATATGAGTTCTTGCATGGGATGATGTTGGGGCTTGCAGTGTTTCTACGTCATTAATGGGTCTGTATTTCAGTATTCAAGGGAAGTCGGAGAAACAACTTCAGATTCACAGGAGGTCTATTCAGCGTGGGCATCTTGGTTGCGGCATTACGTGGTGCTTCAGAGGAAGTACAGTGGTTTATGAGCTTCTGGCCCACGTGGCTCGTGCTAGGATTTTCTGCATTGGGCTTTGGTTGGGATCATTGTGTATCGACAGGGATAAATGTTATCCCAGAAGAAAGACGAGGAGTATTCGAAGAAATGGGTCAACTCTGTGGTGTTGGGTCAGTATAACAATGGAAGTAATTGGTCCTTTTTGAATGGGAGTTCTCTACCGGCATTTGTGTCCGTACTTTTTGGTTGGACAATTTGTGTGATTGGTTGAGTTTGGGAGATGCGATCCTGATGGCTTAGTTTTGTGCGGGCGGATCTCGCATAGTTCCCGATGGTGTTGGCCATGGCTTGAGTCGGCTGTCTGCTAGGGGCACGAGGGATATTTTGTACCTTATGGATTTCTTCTGGATGTATATTAGAAGTTAATAGAATGCAGTCACTATTGTACATCGTATGTAAAGAGCGTACATTTTAGGAAAGACCTTTGAGTTTTGGTTTGCGGGTACGTGGCTAGTGGCATGGTGATTACTAGGTTTTGAGGCTTTTGAGGTTCAGATTTGTTACACGGCTGGAAAATCTATATGGGTGCTTCAGCAAGATGATGGGGTGTGAGTGTTGTATCGGCCATTCAATTTGCATAGTTGAGTTTGGGTATGGAAATTTTGGTATTCCGGAGGTTTTGTAGGCTAGCCAATTTAGTTTGCACTTCCGGCTTCGCACAATGTTTCAGGTGCTCATGGGTCTCAGAGTACTCGTACTGTACAACTTCCACAACCACGTCAGTAGAGTGGTTATTTTGAGTGTGGATATATCAGCCACATGGTGAGAGATTGTCCCAGGCTCCGGACAGATATGTCATAACAGGGGATTCAGGCGAGTAGGGGCGCCCAAGAGGGGGAGGCCCGACCCGTTGATGTGTTCCATATAGTAGGCTGGAGGACGTTGTGCCAGATGTTATCATACATGTATGTTTTGATCTATTACAGAGGGGCACCATTTGTATTTCATATGTTTCTACTTGTCGAGACGAGTTTCCTTATTTGTTGTTCCACTTATGGAACTTATCACTCATTTATGTGTTTGCCCTGTTGGGAGATTCTATGGGTGGTAGCCCGTATCTACCATTTGTTGTTATTCATAATTGAGAGTGGTGAGACTAGAGATGAGTCCTTGTTGTTCATCATGGTAGATCTGATGTGATTTTTCTTGAGTATTTAGGTTACGAGCCGTGATTTGATACTCTACCGGGGTGAGAGTTCAGTGAGAGTTGTGATCTTATTGGTAGAGCTAAGTTAGTGAAATATTTAAATTGGTATGATATATATTCGATATGTGATTTAGAGTTGAGGGCGAGACCATCGTGATCTCTTGTGATTCGATGTGTTTGAACCGGGCCGAGCACACTGGTGAAAGTTATATCAGGATGGGATTCTTGTGATTCTTTCATATGCTTTACCTCTTTCCGTGTTATATTGTTATTGTAGGTTAATATTGATAGAGAGTTGTGCATGTCGAGCTTGTTTGATAGTTTCCTTATGTGTTTCTCTCTGCATATTCAGTCATTTCCATTATGTGCTTCTTGAGTTTTAGCTTGCAGGGTGTGTGCCCGGTGGTGTTAGTTTTGGCTTGGTGAATCGAGTGTCTAGTTATGAGGTCTTCATGTTTCTTGCATTATTATCAGTGTTATGGAGGTTTGAAACATGGTTCTTTCAGATATGAGGCTAATTGCCAGTGTTGGGTTGATTTCAGGAAGCTGTTGCGATCAGAAGTGTTATTAAGGGTCTATGTGTGGTGTGTTATGTTGTGTGGTTATACCTTGTGGGTGTAGGCATGATCTGATACAGATGGTTGAGACTGATACCGGATATGGGTTTAGAATCGGGTCTTTTGGAAATGAATAGAAGGTGAGAAATTGAGGTATAAGGCTTATCGGTGTTGGTAGAAGGACTAAATTGCAGTTGAGATTGTGTCGTTTGGCTTATGTAGATTGGGGTAACATAGGATCACTCGCGGGTGTGTTTTAGAAGTGTGCATTCAGTGATTTGAAGACTTCAAGGCGAATCTTAGCACGTTTGAGGACGAACGTTCGTTTAAGAGGAGGAAAATGTAATGACCCGGCCGATTGTTTTGAGAATTCAAGCTCCGTTCAACAGCGTAAGGTCTTGAACAACTTCATATTAGGTATATCTACTTGGCATGGTGGAATTCAGTTACCGGATGATTCGAAGTTGAATGGGAAGAAGGATGCTAGTTTTGGAAGCTTAAGCGGTGAAACTTGACCGATTTTGACTTTTTGTGTAAACGGATCCGGAATAAGTTTTGGATAATCTCAACAGCTCCGTATGGTCATTTTAGACTAAGGCGCGCGTCCGGATTTGGATTTGGAGGTCTGTAGAGTAATTTGAGGCAATTCGGCGAAAAGTTGGAAAATTTGAAGTTTGGAAAATGGAGAAGTTTTACCCACAGTTGACTTTTGTGATATCGGGGTTGAAACGCGATTCCGAGAGTTGGAACAACTCCGTTATATGAATTGGGACTTGTCTGTAAAATTTAGCGTCATTCCGGGTTGAATTGATAGGTTTCGACACGAGTTTAGAAGTTTGAATAATTGAAAGTTCATAAAGCTCGAATTGGAGTGCGATTCATGATTTTAGTGTTGTTTGATGTGATTTCAAGGCTCGAATTGCGCAATAAGGGCCACAAGTGCGAGAGACGCGGGTGCGGCGTGAGGCTGGTAGATGCGAGATTTGGATCGGAGCTGGGATGTTTTCTTATGATCTGAAATAGTTTCTTATGTGTTTTATTTATGTTTGAAGTTGTTTTGGTTAGATTTGAGCCGTCCGGAGGTCTTTTCCCCGAGAAGTTCATTTTAGAGTACCGGGTTGTCGTCTTTGAGGTAAGTATCTTGTCTAACTTTGTGTAGGGGAAACCACCCTTAGGAATTGAGTCAATTGTGCTATCTTGATATGTGAAAGCATGTGTACACAAGGTGATGAGTGGGTACACAGTTTATATGTGATATTGATCGGTTAGATTGCCTAGTCTCTTTCCATGCTTTTGAGTAGATTGTCATAATATGTGGTATCTCTTTGATTAGACTACTCTTACATGATCTATATGATGTTGTTAGTCATTATTTGCCTCTTATTTGTTATTTGGCCTCTATATGCCTTGGTTGTTGTCATTGCCTTCATTATTATCTTGTTAGCTCTTAACTGTTGAGTTATTCTATGATTACGTGCTTATCTGTTACGAGTCCAAGTTGTTGTGAATACCTGTGTAGTTATCACGTGCCTTACATGTCTTGTTTCCTTGTGAAAGTTGTTGTATCCCTTTGATTGTTACATGGTTCCCTTATTTTCGTGCACTCATACTTTTCGTTGTAGAATTTTCTTGTAATTGAGTTGTTGAATTGTTGTTGAATTATTTATGTTACTATATGGTGGGATCGGGTTGCACGCCGTAACAGGAGGAATAAGGGAGGATTTATGAGGAGTGATAAGGGTGAATATGATTATTCGGTGGGATCGGGTTGCAGGCCGCTACTGGAGGAATAATGGTTGATTGATACAGAGTAATAAGGGGGAACTATTATGTTGATAATGATATATGGTGGGATCGGGTTGCACGCCGCGACATTGTAACGACTTGGTAGGTCATTTTGAGAGTTAGCGCCCCGATCCCCTAATAACTATTTCCCCATGTCTATTTCTGCTTTGGGGACTTGTCGGAACGTTGAGTAGTAAAATTAGGAGAGTTTTTGGACACATAGTCCTTATATGTGAGTTTAAGCTTTAGAAATCGGGCCGTAGTTGGAACTGTGGGAAGACGGGTCCGGAATGGGATTCTGTCGACTCTGTTAGCTCCGTTGGGTGATTTCGGAGTTAGGAGCGTGTCCAGAATGTGCTTTCGAGGTCTGTAGTAGATTTAGGCTTGAATTGGCGAAAGTTAGAATTTCGGCCAATAGGTGAAATTTTGATATCGGGCTCGGAATGAAATTCCGAAAGTGGCTTTAGGCCCGTGGTGTCATTTGTGACCTATGTGTAAAATTTGAGGCCATTCAGACTAGTTTTGATGTGTTTCGGCGTCGGTTGTAGATTTTGGAAATTTCCTAAGTTCTTAGGCTTGAATCCATGTATAATTGGTGATTTTGGTATTATGTGATGTGTTTTGGGGGCTCGAATAAGTTTGGATAAGGTATTAGGACTGGTTGGTAATTTTGGTTGTGGCCCCGAGGGCCTCGGGGATGTTTTAGATGCTCAACGGGTGAATTTTGAACTTGGAGAACAGCTGAACCATTTCTAGTTCTGGTGTCTCGCACCTGCGATGGACTTTCCGTAGGTGCAGACACGCAGGTGCGGAAGAGAGGCTTGTAGGTGCGGACTTGGTCAAGTCAACCAGTCCTCGCAGGTGCAGTTGGGTTTTTCGCAGGTGCGGAGCCGCATATGCGGCCAAATGACTGCAGCTGCGACCCCAGGCCTTTTAGTGGGTTTTCGCACCTGTGATGGATATTCCGCAGGTGCGGTCCAAGAGGTGCAGGTGCGGAAATCGCTGGGCAGTTATATCAGCTTCGAGGGCTTGAATTTCATAACTTCTAAAATCATTTGGAGCTTGGGTGTAGGTGATTTGGAGTGAGTTTTGAGGAAAGACTTCATAGGTAACAATTCCTAACCCTATTCCCTTTGTATATCATTAATCTATGGCCATTTCTTCCATGCAATTAAGGGATTTAGGTGAAAAAAATCATGCAAATGGGAAGAAGTTTCCCTAATTAGAAAATCTGAGATTTTAATAGGATTTTGTCGTCGGTTTTCGATGATTCTTGTTTGAGTAAGTTTGTGATTGAATGGGTGTTCTGAATTTGTAACTTTCACTCGTTTCCGAGACGTGGGCCCGAGAGAATTTTTGGGCGATTTTCCTAAATTCGCGTATTAGCCTCGAACTTATTAGCTATTTTGATTCCTTAAAGTGATATTTATATTATGCAATCGAATTGAATAGATTTGGGCCATTCAGAGTCGGATACTCATAGCAAGAGCGTGGTTTTGAGTTGAGTAGCGTAGTCGAGGTAAGTGACTTGCCTAACTCTGTGTTGGGGACTTCCCCTAGGCTATTTAATACTGTTTTATGCCGATTGGGCGCCGTGTGCGTGAGGTGACGAGTACCTACACAGGCCATTGTTTCAAAAACTCCATTTTTTCGCCATGACTCAAATCATTTCACTCCTATTTCACTGATTCATGTATCGACTATGTAGTTTAGATTAGGAGATAACATGCTTACCTGTTTCACTTGAATTTTCCCTAGTTATTACTATATGTACCATGTTTAGGTAGTTTTATCCATACTTTTGCCTGTGATTTTTCCTGAACTGTTTTAAATAAAAATTGTATCCTGTAATTACACTGTGTTGCATATTTAAATTGGGACTGCGGACGAGATTCCAGGAGCTTTCCCCCTGTACTGCATAACATATTTAAATTGGGACTACAGATGGAATTCCGGGAGCTTTCCCCCTGTACTGCATAGCATATTTAAATTGGGACTACAGACGAGATTCCGGGAGCTTTCCCCCTGTACTGCATTGCATATTTAAATTGGGACTACGGATGAGATTCCGGGATCTTTCCCCCTATACTGCATTGCATACTTGTTACTGTGATATATATTGTGCTGAGCCAAGGGCTCCCTGTTGTTATTTCATTATAGCTCATTGTTTCTACTAATTTGCCTCAGCTTACTATATCTCCCTGTTCATATTTTAAAACTGTTTTTACTATAAAAATCCAGTAGAGCCTTAACCTGACCTCGTCACTACTTGACTGGGGTTAGGCTTGGAACTTACTGGGTACCAATTTGTGGTGCCCTTTTCCTGCACATGTTTTTCGTGTGCAGATCCAAGTTCCAACACTCAGTTTCGTGGCTAGGGGTCTGAGCAATAGCTTTTAGGAGACCGAAAGGTAATTCTGCCGCGTCCGCAGAGTCCTTCGAGTCACCTTCCACTCTAGATTTAGATATATTTCTTTTTTCATGTAAATTCCCTTTCGTTGTATAGAGCTATTTTCAGACAGAGCTTGTGACTAAAGTGATATTCCGGGTTTTGGGAAAAGTTGTATTTTTGTATGAGTCAAGTGGCGATGTTTCATTGTAGACTCACTTATTTCGTCTTTATTTCTATTGCTTTTATTTAGTATGTATTTTTCCGCAATTAGGCTTACCTAGTCGTAGAGACTAGGTGCCGTCACGATGCCTTTCGGTGGGTAAATCGGGTCGCGAAAGTTGGTATCAAAGCGTCTAGGTTCATAGGAGTCACAAGTCACAAGAAGGTTTATTAGAGTCTCGCGGATCGGTGCGGAGACGTTCGTATCTATCTTCGGGAGGCTATGTAAATGTTAAGAACAATCATATTTCTTTGATTTCCTTTTCGTGCGAGTTATTGACATAAAAAAATTCTAAAATTCTATTATATTCTTTCCCACAGATGGTGAGGAACCGTACTGGGAGGACCGACGACCAGGCACCTGAGCCCCCTGCCATAGCCGCCAGAGGTCGGGGTCGGGGTAGAGGACGACCATGCGGTGTAGCCCGAGCACCGACGAGAGCAACGACAGAGAAACCTATGGCAACCCCAACTGGAGAGCCGGCTCAAGAGGTCCCTATTGCTGCTCCAGCCTTGCAGGAGACCTCACTCAGTTCATGAGCATGTTCAGTACCCTAGCACAGGCTGGACTATTTCTGATAGCTCTCGCTACATCTCAGGCTGGGGGAGGGGCACAAACTCCCGCAGCCTGAACTCCTAATCAGAGGGCCAGGTCGATCAGGACCCGGAGTATATTGCTATGCCCCCGGTGGCTCCAGTTCAACATGATTCTAGGGAAACGGCTTCTAAGGCCGAGCAACTCATACTTGAGAGGTACAAGAAGTACCACCAACCTACTTTCAGCGGACTAGCTTCAGATGACGCTCTGGGATTTCTTGAGGAGTGTCATCGTATTCTCCGCATTATGGGCATTGTAGAGACCAGTGGGGTTACTTTCACCGCTTTCCAGCTGAGGGGAGCGTCATATTAGTGGTGGCGGGCCTATGAGCTGAGTAGTCGGGACGAGGCAGCCTCACTCACTTGGACTCAGTTTTAAGAGATGTTTTTGCGAGAGTATGTCCATCTGCAAATTTACCTATTTTCAAAGTGAATTTACTATGTTGAGTCATTACCTCCTTCCCTGCTGAGTCGTTAGTAAGATAGTATTTTAAAAATGAAAGAATTAATATCATGTTACCTTGCGTGACTTTAAGTTAGAACACGCCAATTATTTCTGTACTTACCATTTCTACTAGTTGTCATATTTTACTTCAACAATTTTCTCAACTTAATCTTCTCAACATGTCTAAGATTTTATTTTACTTACAAATGAATTGTTATTATGTTTTAAACTAATAAACTCTATATTAAGTGCAATAATTATTCGATATTGAATTTTATTTGAAAAATGTTATTTTCCCCACTCAATTGATTTCTAAAACCAAACCTCATCTTTCTCACTGATTCCCTATTTGGTCTAAAAA
>ML380142.1:0-26454 GCA_005239525.1 Nicotiana knightiana
TTTATCATTAACGCACCTCAAATGTAAGGTATATTACATATTAAACTATGCATTTTAGTCTCGTATCAACGACAGTTCTGACGTATGGCTGGTGTCTTTCACGGCTGAGACGCGGACCTGCGTGGTCCCTTTTGCTATCGTTTATGTGATCTTTTCTCGACTCCATCTGGACCGATGTCAATTGTTGGGTTGGTCGATTGAGGTCGTCCTTGTCTTCTCTCACCTCGACACAATTGGCATTGTGTATTTCGTCCCAAGTGGTGGGGGTATTTCATGAGCCGGCTCAATAATTTTCTGGTTGCCCTCGAACCGCTCCTGTTCAGGCGATTTTAGAAAGCTTCTACCGCCATTCCCTCTAATACATTTGGGAGAGTCATCCTAACACGGTTGAACCGGTCGATGAAGTCCCTGAGTCCTTCGCCAAATGACTGTTTAATGGTGAATATATCATTTACCCTCGCTTCTGCTTTCTTGGACCCAGCATGGGCGGTGACGAACTTATCGGCGATTTCCTAAAATGTTTAAATGGATCGTGCAGGCAGTTATGAGTACCACGTCAATTCTCCCCCAATTAAGGTCTTGCAATTTTTTTTTAGTTATATGGATGATACTTGCTCTTTTGCGAGGTCATTGCCTTTTACTGCAGTGATATAGTAGGTGACGTGATCCTCAGGGTCCGTTATGTTGTCGTATATTTTCAAGTATGGCGGCATCTTGAATATTTTAGGTATAGCATGTGGTGCGGCCTCGTCTCTGTATGGTTGTTCCACGGATCGGCCGGCGTCCCATTTTGGTAAAAGCTTTGGGGCACCTGGTATCTTGTCTACCCTTTATTGGTGCTCCTTCATTTGGTCGCGGAGCGCTTTGTTCTCATTTTCCATCTCCTCCATTTTTTTTAGAATAGTTGTGAAGGTATTGTTACCTGCATCATTAGCGGTGTGAGTGATACCTGTTACGGGAGGAGGGACGTGCTGCTCTTTCGTTGTTGTTGTGATGTCGACTCGTGCATCCTTTCTGCTCGCCCTTTTGGGCAGGTTTATCGAGTATGCTGGTCAGCGTACTCGTTAGCCATGCTTATAGTAGCTTTTTCACTGCTGGTGGTGCTTCTTCCGTTATGGATGTAAGGCTCCTTTTCCGTGGGAGGTGCTAACACTGCCATGAGGAAGAGGTGAACCACTTCGTCTAGGGGAAGAGTTTGGTGTCACGTTCTCCTCGGCTGTTCCGTTAACCTCATTGATGGTGTTTAGGAGGTTAGCAGTAAGGACTGCCACTGCCTTCAGTCTTTCCTCTCCATTACCTGCCATGTTAGATTGTGCAAGTAGGAAAAAGAAACTTTTGTGTTTCGCTGTTTTTTTAGATCTATAAAAACTATGACTTTGACTAGAAAATTTCCCACAATCGGCGCCAAATTGTTTGACCAAAAAGTATGAAACATTTTGTTCAACTAATTAAATAAAAAGGTGATGGGTAAATCATAGTTAAACATTATAAGTTCTATATCTAACATGTGCTCGTGTAAGTAATGCAGAATGACATTTAAACCAATTTAATACAAATAGAATCAAATGATACTTGACTGAGTGGAAGAACAATTATGATCAATAACTATATTAAATGGCAATAAATATCGAAGATTGGATCTCCGATTGTAGTACCTCTCGATCTGTTATTTTTGGGCAGCCAATCGAACAAGGGAGGCTTCACGCCTTTCGTCCAACAACTCCAGGCTCGTACTCATTGCCTCGTCATTTGACTCCTTCGTTGCATATCGGTATCTGGTATTTGACTCCCCGACTTCAACCAGAATTAGGGCTTCGACGTCATAAAGAATGGAGAATAGAGTAGCCCCGGTAATGGTCTTCACAGTCGTGTGATATGCCCAAAGGACTTCAGGTAGTATCTTCTTCCATTTTCCTTTGGCGTCGGTTAGCCTCTTCTTAAGATTTTGGATAATGGTTTTGTTATTCGATTCGGCTTGCCCGTTCCCACTAGGATGATAAGGTGTTGATAGGATTCTTTTGATTTTATGATCTTCGAGAAATTTGGTTACTTTGCTGCCGATGAATTGTTACCCGTTGTCACACACAATTTCGGGTGGCATCCCGAACCGACATATGATGTGGTCCCAAATGAAGTCGATGATTTCCTTCTCCCTAACCTTCTCGTAGGCCTGTGTTTTACCCCACTTAGAAAAATAGTCACTCATAAATAAGATAAATTGAGCTTTACCTGGTGCCCATGGAAGAGGGCCAACGATGTTCATTCCCCACTTCATGAATGGCCATGGCGACAATACTGAATGGAGTAGTTCCCCAGGTTGGTGAATCATCGGTGCATGTCTTTGGAATTTGTCACATTTTCGAACAAACTCTTTCGCATCTTTTCCATGTCGATCCAATAGTAGCCGGCCCTGATTACCTTTTGAACCAATGAATCGGCGCCGGAATGGTTTCCGCAAGTGCCTTCGTGAATTTCCCTCAGAACATACTCGTATCTTCTGGTCCTAGACATCTCGCTAGTGGTCCATCGGATATTCTTCTGAACAAGGTTCCATCTTCAGACGAGGTGAATCAGGTTGCCTTTGTGTGCAGGGCCCTCGATTCCTTTGGATCTGAGGAAAGTTTCTCGGTCATCAAATAATCTATTTACTTGTTTCTCCAATCCCGGGTTAAGCTTGTAGAGTTTATCTCGGTGTGGCCTCCTTCAACTATCGACCTCATGAGTTGCACAACGGCCCCTGATTTGAGCTCATAGTCCTCGACCGACGACCCTAAGTTTGTGAGGGCATCAGCAAAGTAAGAACAAGAGCATCTTAGTGAGGAAAGGTCAAACCGTGGGTATCCGACTCGTTGAAGATATTACTTTCTTCGAGGTTGTCATACTATTCATGGTTGATCGATAGCTTCAACTTGTGGGTGGTTGTGAACTTTAAATTGTTGATTGTTGCATCGTCACCTTCACCGATGATCATTTGGATGGTTCGGGCTGGGGAGGGCGGCTTCGGGGGGCCTTGATGTTGTTCTCGTCCTCGAGTGAAGTTCGCTCTTCCTTGGTCGTTCATCAGCTCTCTCAAATGCCCTTAGTGGAGCATGTTCACTACCTCTTGCCTCAAGGCGATGCAGTCCTCGGTCTTATGACCTCATTCCTGATGGAATTCATAGAGGGCGTTCAACTTTCTTGTGTTTGGGTCAGACTTCATCTTTTGTGTCCATTTCACCTTTGGGCCGAGCTTCTCCAGGGCGTAGACTATCTCTGAAGGAGAAACACAAAATTTTTGAGCAGATATTAGTGGAGGCATACCTTTTTCGTTTTGGTGAGTCCCTATCTGCGGCTTGGATGAACCGTCGCCGTGGAGGGAAGGTGGTATAATGGCAGTTCTGACGTATGGCTGGTTTCTTACACAGCTGAGAGCGGATCTGCGTGGTCCCTTCTATTATCGTTGCTGTGATATTTTCTCGACTCCATCTGGACCGATGTCAACCGTTGGGTTGGTCCGTTGAGGTCGTCCTCGTCTGCTCTTACCTCGGCACAATTGGCATTGTGTATTTCACCCCAAGTGGTGAGGGGGTATTTCATGAGTCGGCTCAATAATTTTCTGGTCGCCCTCGAACCGCTCATGTTCAGCCTATTTTGGAAAGCTTCTACCGCCATTCCCTCCGATACATTTGGGAGAGTCATCCTAACACGGTTGAACCGGGCGAGGAAGTCCTTGAAGTCCTTCGCCAGGTGACTGTTTAATGGAGAATAAATCATTTACCCTCGCTTATGCTTTCTTAGCCCTGGCATGGGCGGTGACGAACTTGTCGGCCATTTCCTCAAATATAATTCCACGTGTACCATGGAATGATGAATATAATAGTTACAACACCAAGATGCGATTTGAAGAAGATATTGTCGCACAATCAAGGGTGGATGAAAGAACAAATTTGAGGCGGTCTGAGCCTGAAAAGAGGTCCAATAAAAATATATACGAACCTTATATGGGACCCACGGAGTGAGACTCACGGTCCAAGCCAGAAAATGTACGATCTGATCCTAGGTCGAGGAACAGAGATGCGGGATCATCATCTAGGTTCAGGAAGGAACGAGATATACGTGATAGAGATACCAACATGAATTCAAGGGTTGGTGATTATAGCTTCAACATTAGCACATCTCAGTTGGTAGTTGTTTTAAAGAGTATGGGAGATAAGGTGCGGTGGCCAAAGGAAATGAGATAAAACCCAAGCCGAAGAAATCCAGATTTCTGGTGTGAATTTCATAATGATCATGGCCATAAAACAGTTGATTGCATATTGTTACAAGGTGAAGTGGAGCATCTGTTAAAACAAGGTTATTTGACTGAGTTATTCTGCGAGAAAGGCAAGCAATCTTATATGCAAAAATAGACAAGAACCTCAAAAACCTTCGTCTGCAAAAAGAACAGTTAACGTGATAAGCGGAGGAGAAGATGTCAATGGTGTAACATACACAACTGCGAAAAAGACATCAAAATTTACTGTGACCCATGGGAAGCGATTTCTCCAAGTTTTGGAGTAAGACAGTATAACATTTGATGATGTTAATGCAGATGGCTTGATAATTCCTCATAATGATGCACTGGTAATATCTTTACTTATACATGATACTAATGTAAAACGACTTTTGATTGATCCAGGTAGCTCTGTGGATATTCTTCTTCTGAGAGTGGTAAATGAAATGCAAATGGGTGACAAGATGGTACCAAAAGCACAATCCTTATTTGGGTTCGATAATTCAACTGTTATAACAAAAGCGGAAATAGTGCTCACAACGTTTGCAGAAGGAGTTATCAAAGACACGAAATTCCAAGTAATAGACACAGACATGGCCTATAATGTGATTATTGGGAGGCCATGGATTCATGACATGGATACTATACCATCTACGTTACGTCAAGTCATTAAATTTCCTTCACAACGGGGAATTCGTCAAATCCGAGGAGATCAACAAGTTTCTAAGAATAACAATTCAGTGGTAGAATCACGCACGATGAATGAAGATACTAACAAGAATCCCGTTAAAGATGAGGTAAATCAGATCTCAGTTGAAAGTGGCTCAAGGCAAACAAATATAGTTTCGAGACCTGATGTCATTCAAGAACCAGAGGAGAATGAAAACATCAAAACAACAATTGAAGAACTCGAAGTTGTTATACTATTTGAGCAATGGCCAGACCAAAAAGTTTATATTGGAGAAAAGCTAAGCCGAGAAATGAGAGGTAAGTTAATTGAATTTTTAAAAGCTAATATAGATTGTTTTGCCTGGTCGCATTCAGATATGACAGGTATACCTCTGGAGGTGATGACCCACAAACTGAATGAAGATCCCTCGTACCTACCTGTCAAGCAAAAAAAGAGGAAGCAAAGCTCTTTAAAAAATCAAGTGATTCAGGATGAGACAGGGGACTTATTGTTACAAAGTCATGTCTTTTGGTTTGAAAAACGCCGGGGCTACGTATCAAAGGTTGGTGACCAAGATGTTTCAAGAACACCTGGGAAAAATTATGGAAGTCTATATCGATGATATGCTAGTCAAATCTGCATGAGCAGGCGATCATTTTCAATATCTTTTGAGCACCTTTGAAATCCTCCGCAACTATAATATGAAATTAAATCCAGAAAAATGTGCCTTTGGCGTGGCTTCAGGTAAGTTTTTAGGTTTTCTTGTATCTAACAGAGGTATTGAAGTAAACCGTGCAGAAATCAAAGCCATTGAAGAAATTCCAGACGTACTCACGAGCAAAAAAGAGGTATAGATTAATAGGAAGAATAACAGCTTTGGGAAGATTTATTTCCAAATCTTCGAAGAAAAGTTTCAGATTCTTTTCAGTACTAAAAAAGCAAAATCAGTTTGAATGGACTGAGGAATGCCAACAAGCCCTCAAAAATCTAAAAGCATATTTGTCAAATCCGCCCCTGCTGGCTAAACCAAAAGATGTATAGAGGTTACTCGTCTATCTCACAGTTTCAGAAATGGCAGTAAGTGCGGTTTCAGTACGAGAAGATAAAGGTAAATAATCTCCACTTTATTATGTTAGTAAATCTTTATTGGATGCTGATACTCGATATTTTCACTTAGAAAAACTTGCTTTAGCATTAGTTATGACATCAAGAAGGTTGAGACCTTATTTTCAGTGTCACCCTATCTCCGTAGTAACTACTTATTCTCTAAGGAATATATTACATAAACAAAAATTATCAGGAAGATTAGATAAATGGGCTATAGAACTCAGCGAGTATGATATCATGTACCAACCTAGAACTGTAATAAAATCACAAATTTTAGCAGATTTTGTAGCGGATTTCAGCACAAAAATAGTTCCTGAAGCAGAAAAGGAACTACAGGTACTCACCGGATCTAATCTAGGTACATGGACTCTATTTACTGATGGCTCCTCGAATGTTAAAGGAGCAGGTTTAGGTATTGTTTTAATCCCACCTTCGGTACAAAGTATAAGACAAGCAATAAAGTGTTATCTCATTACTAACAATGAAGCAGAGTACGAGGTTGTGATTGTAGGTTTGGAACTGGAACGAGAACTCTCTATAGAGAAAATCGTAATTAAAAGTGATTCCCAACTAGTAGTTAACCAGATGCAGGGGACTTACATAGCTATGGAGGCACGAATGCAGTAATATTTGGAAAATGCACGAGAATTGATAAGACAATTTCAATCATGGAAAATTGTGTAAATACCTAGGGAGGAGAATGCAGAAACATATGCACTACCTAATCTTGCATCAGTTACGGAAATAACAAATGCAGAAAATGCTATCGTAATACATTTGTTTCATTCAGCACTGGACCAGGATAAAAATGAGGTAAATTTCAATAATTTAACTTGGGACCGGAGAAACGAACTTGTTAATTTTCTGCAGTATGGAACCTTACCTTAAGACAAGAAAAAGTCTCAGTTTCTTCGAGGAAAATCTGCTCGTTACTACTTAATTCGAGGAAATCTATATCGAAAAATGTTCGGGGGACGTTTAGCAAGATGCATTGGACCTACTCAGACAGAATATGTGATGAGAGAAGTACACGAGGGACATTATGGAAACCACCCAAGAGGAGGATCCTTGGTAAAAACTTTAATTAGAGCGGGATACTATTGTAGCAAAGTGTGATAAATGTCAACGATATGGAAATAACCTGCATTGCCCAGCAGAATTATTACATACGGTTATTTCCCATGGCCATTCATGAAGTGGGGAATGGATTATCGTGGGACCATTGTCACAAGCTAAAGGAAAGGTATGGTTTTTGTTAGTATTAACAGATTATTTTTCCAAATGGGTAGAGGCAGGAGCCTTCAAACAGGTGCGAGATAAGGAAGTCATGGATTTTATTTGGCGAAACATTATATGCCGATTCAGAGTCCCAAGAGAAATCGTATGTGATAATGGCCCACAGTTAATAGGCCGAAAGTCACAAAAATTTTTCAGAGTTGGCAGATCAAACAAATAACTTCCTCACCATACCATCTCGTGGCCAATGGACAAGCTGAATCAACAAACAAGATTATTATTAATAATTTGAAGAAGGGACTAGAGGAATCAAAAGGCAATTTTCCCGATGTGTTATCAGGAGTACTATAAGCTTATCAAACGACAGCAAAGACAGGCACAGGAGAAACTCCATTTTCACTTGTTTATGGTACTGAAGCCTTAATTCCAGTTGAAATAGGTGAGCCAAGTATGAGATTTACACAAGCAACAGAAGAATCAAATGGTGAAGAGATGAGAATGAATTTAGACTTACTCGAGGAAAGGAGAGAAGCGACTCTAATAGCTCAAAAGAAAATTATTTAGCGATACTCCAACAGGAAAGGGGACTTCATTCTCAAAAAGATTTTTCAGTTGAAATATACAGCTGGTGCAGGAAAGTTGAGTCCAAATTAGGAAGGTCCTTACAAGATTCGAAGCGTCGCTGGAAAAAGTGCTTATGAGTTGGAAACCATGGAAAACAAGATATTACATTCGAATTGGAAAGTTGTTCATTTAAAGAAGTATTAATTCTAGGCAAAGGAAGTACCCATGGTCAGGTACCGCTCAACTATGATTTTATTTTGTTCTTTTAAATTATACTAATAATTTTAGATGATAGGCAAAAAGCTAGCCCACACCAACTGATGATATTAGACCTGAAAGACATGCGAGATACAAAATTATTCCCGGTCTAGGTTATAACCTTTCTGATGGAAATAAAAAGGGTTAAGCAGTCATCATCTAAAAATATACCTCTGAGTCCCGTATGTGTTTTCCTTTTCAGGGAATTGACCAAATGGAAGGAATAATCAAGTGATTCAGATTTCATACTTCAAAGATCTAACACTTGGGGGACTGTAGATATGAAGGCAAAGAAAACTAAAAGTCAGTATTCAAGTCTGGATCAGCCCAAAAGTCAAAAGTTAAGAGCCAATTTAGAGCCAAAAAATAAGCCTGAGTCAAAAACCTTTGTAATAGCCTTGATAAGGTGTAAACTCGTGGACATAAGTAAGAAGATCCTACGAGTGCTTATGTTAAGGGCAATAATTAGTCATGGGTTATAATATAGACCCTAAATTTTTAAAATTTGTTACAAGAAAACAGTTATGAAAGAGTTGTAGATGTTGTACAAGAAGTTATTTGTATACATGTAAAGTGTTATATAATTTGAATTCAAAGCTTGAAACTTCCTCAAATTACTCATGAAACTTCTTCAAGATATTCATTCTTCTACTTCTCTCATATATTTACACCAATATGAAGTTGTGACGTCTTCTTCATTAGTGTCGTTTACAAAAGGGCCCTCTTTTATAAAAAATTATGTCTATCAAAATCACGAAATATTAAAGCATTTTTAAATGCAATCCAAAGTGTAAAACAAAAACTCAACATCAAAATAAATAAAAGTTTATATATTAAACTTGGCCAAAGCTAAGTATATATTAAAAGATTTGGCCAAAACCAAGGTACTTGTTTGTTATCAAACCCCAAAACAAGATAGGGGTAAAAACTAACCATCCATTACAAAAGGAAAAAAATAACTTCCCGTCAAAAAGTTACAAATAAAACTAATTTGTGAAAAACACTAAGGGGCATTATCCAATGTGACATCATCAGCAATGGGAGAAGATTCAGATTGGGCAGAAGGGGCTTGAACACTAACTTCACCAGGAATAGGATCATCACCTTCGGGAACGTCAACCTCAGGTGAGGAAAAGCTCTGACTTTTCTGAGTTTTTTCAATCATTTCTTTAGCTTTGATGATCTCAGCATTCAGGTCGAAGCCTTTCTGGCTAGCCTCCATCAAAGTCTCGAGGCGAGTATTCAAAAAAGCTCAACTCACATCGAGTGTCAAATTATCTTCAGAGCTTCATAATATTTCTCCCACTGGTCAATGTCGGCCTTCAACTCTTCTTTCTCAACTATAGAAGCATCATAGGAAGTCTTCAAAGGGGCGAGGGATCTCTCCAAGAACTTGATCTTATCAGAAGAGGCACAGAGGTCTTCTTGAGCTTGGGTAAGTGTTTGAACTAACTCTCCGGCATAAGTCTCCTTTTAGTTAAGAAGTTCTTTCAAACCCCTTATCTCTTCAATGGCTTTAGAAAGTTGCTCCGCAAATGAAGACTCAAGGATATCCTTGTCTTTTCCAACTTGACTTGAAGAAGCTTTTTCAATTTCCAATTATGTCGCAACCATCCTCGCTTGTTTTTCCAAAGAACACTTCTTTTCAGCCAAAACTTCCTTCGCCAATTGAAGACCCTCGTATTGCTTCTTCCAATTGTCAGCTTCAATATGATAATCAATGACTTGCTGCTCAGTATGAATAATATTTTTCATAAGCTCGCTGCCTATCAAATTGATCTACAAAGGAAAAGAAAGAAGTTATGGTTGAACAAAAGTAAATAACCACGAGAAAAAAAAGTAAAAGCTAAGACTCGAACCTTTAGAGATGAATGAACAATATCATTCATCCACGCCAAGGAACTGTAACTCTCCAACTTTTCCTTCTCAATTGGTCCAAGCAAAGGCTTCAACCATACATCAACTTGACCAGATTTTTTCAGCAAATTTCCACTCTCAGGAACTTCAACGGCAATCTTCTTCTTTGCTATATTGCTACTAGAAGGACCGACTTCTGCATGAGAAATAGTAGCAACTGGAATAGTAAAACAAATGGAAGCAGTCACGGGGGGAGCAGTACTAGCAACAACAGGTAGGGTAGTTTTAGAACGAATGGGCACTGACACTGGAAGAGAAGCAAAGGGCAACTCTTCAGAAACGGGACCAAAGTCTTCACTATCAAAACCACGGGTAAACAACTGATCAGTAGAATCACGAGGAGGAGCATTCATCTCTTCATCAGAAATCACTAACATAGCACTTTTGGGTTCATCTAAAAGCTTAAAAGTTATTGAATTTGGAGGAGGGTAGGCTTCATCATCTGAAATAACGAGCCTCCTAACCCGAGGCATGCGCACTAAAGAACCCTCTTCCTCTTCCTCTTCACCTTCAGAACCACGGGCCCCGTCCACTTTTCTTTTCGACGAAGAGCTCAAAATCCTCTCTTGAGAAAGAGATACAGAAAGTCTTGAAGTAGTAATAGATGTGGGACTAACACCACAAATTGGAAATCCTAGAAAAAGAGAAAAGTTAGGAACTCCTAAATTAATACAAAGAGAAGAAGAAAAACTAAAAGGGAAGGGTACCGTATGTTTTGACTTTCCATACCTATGAGAAAGGTATTTCCAAGACCTTCTCTCCATGGGAGAAACTGATAATAACTTTTCTACCCAAGCATAGAAGTTAGGGATCCCGTCAAAAACTTCCATGGTTGCTGAAAAAGTAGACATGAGAGTATAAGTTTTTCTTTTTCCAAGAAAGAAAAGGAAAGTTAAAAAAACTTACATGCAAAATTCTAATTTTCTGGAAGGGCATATTCTTTTCACTCACCAAAGCACTTGTGGGAGAAACAACAAAATGGGTATACCAACCACGATCTCTATCATCCTCAAGGCTAACCAATACCCTTTTGCTTCTGGCCATGATAGTAAAGACCCCTTCACGAAATAATTTAGGGGAATAAAGATGAAACAAGTGATGAAAGGTGAAAGGCAAAGAAGTCAAGTTGGATATATATCGAAGACATGCGAAAGCCCTCCAAACAATGGGACCAATATGTCCTATGAAAATATTAAAGAAGCGGCAAAATTCAATAATTACTGGGTCAATATGTGGTCTAAAACCTAAAAGGAAAGGATATGTGTAAACATAGGAATAGCCTGTCTGATATGAAGTTATTCTTTGGTTTGGACCAGGAACTAAAACTGGGAAATCAGACTTCCAGTAACATTCTCTTTGAATAAGAGAGATCAAATCAGTAGTAATTTGGGTAGGATAAAGATCGGCACGATCATGGGAGGCTAAAGAAGAAACTTGATTTCTAATCGTTTCACAATCAGATGAGAAAGAAAATTCTTACAGAACGATTTTATCAATCATTGGTTCATGCATTAGTTCACTTGATTCCCCATTTCTAGCGGAAGATCTAGGGGTTAAAGAAGCCCTAGTTTTAGAAGAAGAAGGAGTAGCAGTATTGGTTTGAGAAGAAGAACCACGAATGGAAAAAGATCCTAAATTATGCAGTCTTCCACCTCTTCTACTCCTAACAGGATCAGATGAAGGAGGAAGTTCATCAACAATTACTACTTTGTGAGGATCGGGATTTGATGAAGGCATGGTTGTATAAAGAATTAACAGAGGAATGTGTGCTGAAAGAAGGACGAGTGAAGAAGATGAACACTGTAGAATGAAGGTTTCGTAAAATTGAAGGCACATGAGGTACTTATAAGAAGAAGTAACCATCATATAAAGTAGGTCATGATGAAGTGTCATAATGAAACCGTCACTTCGTGACTGACGCAGCCGCAGAAAAGTCATAAAAAGCGATGAGAAACCGCAGATCCAATCATCGAAGCCATATAGAATATGCATTAAATGGAAGTGACATACGATGTGTTGGTTCTGAAGAAGGCACAATGATGCTTGGGAAGCGGCGGCAAAGAATTCACGCCATAAATACATACCACTTCCCAAATATTCAATTGTAGAATATTTGGTAAGTGGGGGGACTATCTGTATTGGTGGTAAATAAGAGGTACACGTGGAATTATATTTAGCTGACAGAACATGATACGTGAATTAATGGGGAAATGAAAACTTAAGTATTATATTTAAAAAACGTATGAGATACAAGAGGTACAAGTCAATCACCCACGAGATAATGGGGATCAACGTTCAAATCTAAACATCTACTGAAGAGGCACGAGTGGAATGAATCAAGACAAAAAAAGAGGGAAGATTCATGAACCTACTATTAATGAGGAAGGAGAATCAGAATCGTCACATAATCTTCATAGACAGTTACGATTACCAATTATAACGGACCATTAATGTCATTAAAGCTCATAATGATTAGGCCATAAATGGTAGGAAATGTTGTATTTGTAAATTCCTATATAAGGGGAAAGAATTTCACCTGTAAATACATGTTCTGAATATTATTGGAATATAATTACTTTCTCTTGCTTATTCAGTACTATCAATCGTTATTTTAATATCTCTTTGTCAATTTTATTTCCTCTCAAGTGATTTATTGAGAAAGTAAGGAATTTCTTGGTTATTAGTAACCCGTGTTCTTCTAAAAATAGGATTTGACTAAAACTCTTAATTTTTGGTTAAACACAAACAAGGTTGAGGTAGTTGCTCATGGCCATGAGCATCACCTCAGATACTAGCTGAACCAAAAAGTGTGAGTTTTGGAGAATGATTACCGTCTCTTGGCCATCCAAGATCATGTTGAATGATATTGCATGACCCATTAGAGCCTCCTCTATCCAGGACACGGTTGGTGATTTTGAGGTAGGGGAGGTTGGATGAAGAAGATCTCCTGGTTTCCTGTCTGAGTGTTCAAATTTGGTGGAGGATTAGCCATTGTGTGTGCTCGTTGGTGTCTAGAATTTGGAAAAGTATGAATCTTCTCCGTTGGGAAATTGGTATTCTTGGCATTGTTATTGCCAGAATGTTGTTTTATATTATCTCTAGGGACTAAGTTGATGGAAGGGGAAGGGTTTTGAGAATTAGGTTTAGATAAGGAAGTAATGATTGGATCTATTTACATGCTTCGGTTGCTTGTGGGAGATGAAATTTTAATAGGACTTGGAGTATTGATAGTGTTAGGCACGTGTTGGTATTCATTGGCCATTTGTGTGTCCAATGTGTTATTGTGGGACAGGTGTTGTGGGGAACTATCTTCATCCATGCAACTAATATGATTATTTTTAGAGATATTAGGGGGTTAATTCTAGGGTTTAGAGGGGCTTTAGTACACTGTTGGTGAGTATTAAGAGAGGGATTAGTCTTGTTATTTTCCTTAGTAGGTAGTTTAGATAATTGCATGATAGTTAAACTAGCCTCCTTCATGGTGGGCACATAGTCATTAGTTTGGATTTTTGAAGCCACGTCAGAAGTTTTATATTCTAAAATTATTTTTGAATTTCTGATTTCTTTTTTATCCAATTTCATGGGCAGATTATCCATAGCAAAAAATTTGTTTCCCCTGGTAACGTGCTCTTTTGTAGAAAGATCATCATCATAAGTGCTGACCTGTATTTTGAAATTATGATGGTTGCTAGGAGAGTTATAGCTAGTATTAGGGTATTTAGAAGAAGACAACTTACCTGGTATTCCATGTGGTAATTTATTGATTATACCTGGATTTTGGATTGCCTCATTCTCTCTCCCATTGGCTCTCTTTTTCTTGGTAAAGTTAACCGTATGCCACACTTCTCCATTGATTTCTTGGGCATTGTTTCTTTCATTTGATTGGGGAGGTGAGTAGTTTGGTAGTGTAGATAGCACAGTTGGCATGGCCTTTTTATTTTTGCATTTTTCAGCTACATGACCTATCCTCCCACAATTTTTTACAACAAAAATTCTCACCATCGTATTGGACATATTGCTTGTGATTTCCAATATGGATAAAAGGAATAACTGGCTCCTCCAGTAGCAATTCTATACACAATCTTTGCATAACGACACCTTAGGGTAGAGTATCTACAAGCATCTATTTTTAATAATTTTTCAATGGTATCACCAATTTTCTCTATTATAATACCATCGTAGAACTCGGTTGGCAATTTTGTGATAATCGAACCTAAACAACTGTTAGTGAATTATTAGCTTCCGTTGCTCCAAAATTTGGTTTCCACCTTTGGACTGAAAGGAAGTGACCAAATATAAACTACGGACCATAATGTAGTACCTTAAACATGTGTTCCTCACAATTGAATTTAGTAATATAATAATCCGCCCCTAGGCCAATTAAGGGGAAATTCTCTAGGATTTTCCAAATTTTTTGTACTTTCCTTTTAAGAAGATTGTGTTGAATTCTTTTACCATGAAGTTTGATAATAACTGAAAATTTCCATGGCTGATAGATGCGTTCTTGTTCTTCCATTGAAAGATGAATTTGGTGAACCCCAATAGAATTTGTATTTGAGGATGGCATACTTGATCCTTGTGCTAGTGATGAATATCCAGCAAAAGAAGGGGTGTGAACATTGATTAGTGTTGATACCCAATTTTTTCCTCATATTTTTTAAATATACATATATACTTTCAAAATAGTGCATATGCACCATCACTTGATTCATAGACATATGCAAGCAATTTTTCATAATTTCCTATAATTTTAAAAGGTTTTAAATCAATTTATTCCTACATTATTATATAAATACTCATTAATTTCATCACAAATTATTTTACAATGATTTTATCATCTAATTTCACCATTTATATCCATATTATGTTTTAAATATTTTTTAATTGCATTTGCATTTTAAGAACAAAATTACACATTTTGCAATAATAGCCTATATGTACTTATCATTACTCTCATTATGCCAAAAAATCCTTTTTTATTTTTATAGTATTAAATAATTATATTTACTTGTTTTATGCATAAATGATATTTTTATTATTTATTTATCATTTTTTACAAATTATTTATTAATTAAATTGGGTATTTAAATAACAACCTATTGTTTTCGAACCAACCCCAGCCAACTACCTAAAATACACTAGCCCAGTCCGCCTCAGCCCAAACCAAAACCCAATACCCGTTTTATGACCGACCCAAACCCCTTCCTTCAATCCTGGCCGTTGATGTTTCAAGATTAACGACCCCCATTCACCTCCCCTCTTTTAATCTAACTCACCCCCAAATCCTAGTCATTCCCTCTAAACCGCCGCCCTCTAACTCTCTCCTCTCCCTCTCTTCTGAAACCCTAAACACCATCACCCGTAATCTCCCTTTGATTCCAACCAGATATGGAATCAATTGGGGATCGCCTTACCTTATTGATCATGTCTCGCTATTGGTTACTCGTTTATGGCATAACATAGTGGCTTGCCTAATATGGCAAGCTGATTTCCCTCATTTCGGACCAAATCTGGTTCGAACCTTCCCCCTTTTTTCATCTACATTCATTTTTCCACCTCTTTATGGTACGAATCTCTGAGATTTTCTCGATTCTTCATTTTACCCTAAAGGTTAGGGTTCATATCTTTTCAGATCTGTCATGGCTCTTTATTTTTTTTGTTGAATATTTACTTTAATGTTTCTTATATCTATCTATGTGCATTTTACTGTGACTTTCGTTGATATTTCTGACTAGTTTCAGTCGCCCTAAAATTAGGGCTCAGATCTTTCAAATTTGTTAGGGTTCTTATTTCTGTTAAATATTTTTTTTTCTTTAATGTTTTCGTATATCCTCTTATGCACATTTTATTGTGATTTTCCTTTGATTATTTCTGACTAATTTACCTACCCTAAAAATAGGGTTTTCGATTCTTTCTTTCAATAATTCTGTCTATCTATTTTTATGACTCTTGCCGTTGATCTCTAATTAATTTTAATTACCCTAAAAGTTAGGGTTTTTTCGATTCTTCAAACCTGTTTGATTACTGTGGTAAAATCTCTGAATATATGTTTTACGCGTCTATGTATTGTTACTTTTGTCTTACCTTTAATAAAGCTCTGAATTTCCTCCCCTCAATTAACCGATTTGATGCTTTCCTTGATTGATTATTACCATGTTTATCTTCTCTAGTCTAGTGCTATTTAAAACCAAGAAATCTTCTTGTTGTTTCTGCTGTTGATGATCATTGCTGCATTACTTAGCTTCTTTCTGTTTCATCTGAACTAGTAAGTCACTGAAACTTCTCTACCATTTCAATTGTTCAATACGCTACTGTTATTAGATTCATTGCTCTATGTGTCTTAGACATGTCAATTAGTTGACAAAACTTATTTAATTATGTGCACTTAAGGCTATCTTTAAGTATGTTTAATATCTTTCTCTAAAACTAGTTCATCATGTATCCCTTAGTTTGTTGTCAAATCTATTAACATGTTAGTCCACTGATTCTGTGCTCATCATGCAATTAGTTCTTACTGATACTTAATGTGTTGCTTGACTCATTACTGATCGATGGATCTCGTTTCTGTGAATTGTGCTGATCTGAATTCTTTGCTGCTTTTTGAAGTATGTTAGGAATTAGTTCTTATCAGTTTATGACTTTGTCTATTTTCTCACATGTTAGTTTCAAAGTGTTTGTCTGTTTATGTATGTGACTCTATCCCTGAGTATGATTCTCAGTCCTGGCCTGCACTCTTCTGAATCCTAATTCTTGTTGGCTGAAAGCCAAAGTAATTTGTGTATTGTCCTTGGCCTTCTTGGTGTGAGCACTGCTCAGGGTTCCTATGAGACCCTCGTGAACTCTGACACACCAGGATTTGGTCCATAATTTTCCTTGAACGGGTTCTGATTCTTTTTACTCTAGTGTGAGCACTGCCCCGGGTTCGTGAAGCCCTTGGGAACTCTGGCACACTAGAGGACTGGGCTTGGCATGCTTGTGCTTAAAACAGAAGTGAGTCAATCACTGTGAGGCTATATGAATACTGGCTTTTGGAGATGTTGTGGTTTGAAGGTCCTGGCCTATCCAGATGTGTTTTTTGGGCCTGTTGTAGGGTCCTTATAGTCTATACATTTTGTACTTATTCATTTGATTCGGGTCTGTAATAATATTTTGTAAATACAGTTGGGGGTGATAATAAAATTGGGAAACGGGTTTATTTGATGCTCTGTATTGAATGGGTAGACAACATGCCTATAGGTCTTTCTGCTATAGGTTTTTCTTTACGCCCAGAAATTGTTTGCTAAAAACTTGTCTAAATGATTATGTTTGCCATTGCATGTTAGATAACCTGCCTACAGGGATTTCATTCTGGCCCGAATAAATTATGTGAAATATCATGTCTACTTTGCTTTGCATGATTAGAAATTATGCCTACATGAAATGCAATAATCTGGTTTAAATTACAGCATACTCATATCTGTTTGCTTAGAAATCATGTTCGTAGGCCTTAATCAATTATCACATTCGCCTAGCTAACATGCATGTCTATAATGGCAGTTTCAAAGGTAGAACTCACGCTTATAGGGATAACCATCATTTGCGCCAATACTAAAATTGGAATCTGCATAATGTCTTGCTAAATGCCACTAGAAAGCATGCCTATAGAAGTAACTAAATAATTATGAGCATTTCTGTTGTCAACTGTCGAATAAGTCACATAGATATATATGTTCAAACGCTTTCAATTAAAATCGATAAGCAATTACAGAATCACCTAGGAATTACTTTTTCATAAACTGTCAGCATGTTTAAAATCCAGAATTACGTAGAAATTATGTCTACAGTATCCAATAGCCTTAACTGTTAAAACTGTCAATATGCCAATATGTTTGTGTGTATTTGCTGCCTTATGTGTGAAGGCTAAATTGAGCCTTTATCTGATCTTGTATGAAAGTCCAACATGTTTTATATACCGCTTAGTTGAGTCTAGAACCCTCCAAAATAGAGGTCCCAATGCCTGCAGGACCATAGGTAAGGGACGGGTAATGCACGCATAAGACACGGGTTAGAATTGATTAGAGCGCCTTAGGTAATGTTTAACCAAAGAATTAGATCCTTTGACTAAAGCTATTTCTAGGATGAACATGGGTTATTGATAATCAAGGAAATAGAGAAAAATAATTAATGGACAATATTGCAGAAATATAGAAAAGCAAAGTAGATTATATTCGAGAATCAGATGCCTTTACAAGTTGTATTCCCCTCCCTTATATAGGAGATTCCTTGGTATAATGTACAAATCATGCTATGGTTTTCCATTAATGACTAATTATGACATTAATGAGGCGTTACAAAGGATAACGGTAATTGGGGTACGGTTACATAAAGTACGAGTAATCAATTGTGGGTTCTTGAATCTGCTCGTAGCTTTGTCCAGATTCATTCTGACCGTGTCTCTTCCCTGTTTTGATCAGGTTGAGTTTTCCGTGGCTGATAAGATCGAGGGTTTATTGAATCGTGCCTCTTTGTTCCGTACCTCTTCAAAGAATCACATCCAGCTGTCGCGTTCTCCTGTGTCCACATAACTGGCTGAGATGTCAAAAGCTGGCTTACGTGTGAAACTCTTTTTTACCAATACAGGTAGTCCCCCCACTTACCATATATTTATTGATTAATATTTGGTAAATGGATATTCATTTATGGCGGAAATATTTTGCCGTCGCTTTACCTCGAAACATTGTATCCTTCTCTGAACCATAGGCGTCGTTTGTCACTTCCATTTAATGCTCATACCACGTGTCCTTCTCGGATTGGTTCTTCATTTACTCGACACCTTTTAGGACTTTTTGCGGCTATGTCAGTCCCTAAGTGACACCTTCAATTATGACTTTTCATCATTATTTTTCTTTTTTCCCATGTTTGACGGTTGTCCTCAAGTATAAATACCTTTCTTATTTTCTTTGCTTCCACGAAATACTTTCTAACTTTGTCTTTTGAAAGAAATTTCTTCTTGCCTTTGTAAACATGTCTTCTTCAAACCATCCTCAGGGAGTCATAGATATTGAAAATTTAACGCCATCTTCTGCTCCGACTAGGAGTCAGAGGGGTGGTAGACTTAGGAGTCTAGGATCCACTCCTTCGAGAGGCTCCTCTTCTTCTAAGATAGTTCCCTCTCCTTCCGCTAGGTCTCTAGTTTCTCCGAGGTTTAGGGCTTCTCGATCTCTGTCTAGAGGTAGAGGTGAACGTCTTCGTGAACCTGGAGTTGATGAAATTTTCCCTGCTAAGTTTGTCTTTGTTAGAGATAATCAAGTTCTTGTAGACAAATCTTCTTCCCTTGAGAGTGTCGAAAGGTATCCAACCCTTATAACTGAGGGTCAGATTTCCCTTGTTCGTAGGGAATGTTTTTGGAGGCCTGATTTCCCTATCTACATTCCAAATATTAATCAAAGAATAACGTCTTACAAGACGGGATATTCTTTTGTCTATACGTACCCTTTTACTCTAGGGTTTAGACCTCTCATTGACCTAGTCATAATTGAATTCTGTCATTTTTTTCAATATCTTCTTAGGACAAGTTGGTCCGCTTGTGTGGCGAGTTGTCGCATGTCTTAGGAGTTTAACTTCTTTAGCCTCGGTTCCTTTTACTTACAACCATCTTATTCATCTCTACTCTCCTACCTTGTTTCGTGAAGGGGTTTTTACTCTGACTGTTAGAAGCAAAAGAGTGTTGGTAACCCCTGGAGATGATAAGGATAGGGGTTGGTACCTCCTGTATGTTGTTGTACCCACTGTTGGTTTAGTGGGTGAAGAAAATCTTCCCTTCCCTGAGAAGTGGAATCGCACACGTGAGTATGCTTTAGCTCACATCTATTTACTTTTCCTCGTTCTGACTTGAGATGTTTTACTAACACCGTATCTATTTATTCTTCTCTTAGCAATCATGGATACTGTTGAGAATGTCTCCGGTATCCGTGATTGGGTAGAAAAATTATTGTCCGTTGCTCCTTTAGAAGAGAGATCTTGGAAGTACATCGCTAGGAGGTATGGTTGGCATGTAAAGACCCACGGTAAGTGAAGCTTTTGTTCTTGCTTCTTTCCTTACTCGAGTCTCTTCTTTCTTTGTCGCTTAACTTTTTCCTTTTTGATAGGGTTCTCTGCTTGTGGGGTGTCTGCTTCATCTATCCCAAAGATGTCTTTGGCTCAGGCCCAAGAGATTATTGTTGGTTCATCTTCCTCGAAGAGGAAGATTGGTGAGTCTCGCTCCATAGAAGAAGAAGAAGAAGGTGTTTTAGTACACATGCCACGGAGAAGGTGGGTGGTTTCAGATGATGAGTTTACACCTATGACCTTGCCTTCCGTGTCTGTGGCTGAGCCCTCTACCCTTGAAGATGTTTCACATTCCCCCAGTCATAAGTCTTTGGATTGCCTGTTCCATGAAGGTTTTGACCTTGCTCCTGACGATGTCCCTTTGGCTGCTGTCTTTCCTGCTTCTTTAAGAGAAGCTGTCTCATCTGCTCCTTTGGCTATTTTGGCTTCTGCTGTTGCTTTGCCCGTAGCTTCCTCAACTCTTCAACCCTCCGTGCCTGCTGCTTTGCCCGTGGCTTCTCCAGCTCCTCAACCCTCCGTGCCTGTTGTTGTTTCATCTCTGCCTGCTTCCATGCCTTTCGCTAGGAAAGCAGAGTCTTCTAGCAGAGAGATGCGGCAGGTGGTAATAGAGGTTCCAGCTGAGGGGAATCTTTTCAAGAAAACGGGTAAGCCTGAAGTGTGGCTCAAGCCTTTGATAGGTCCCACTGAGAAAGCCAAGCTAGCCAGCCACAATGCTCTTACATGGGCCAATGAAGTTGTGCATACTTCTTTGAAGGTATGATACATGTTATCCTCTTTCATTTTCGTATATGGAATTTATCACATCTAATTGGTTTATTTCTTGTAGATTAATCTTATAGGCATGGATCTTATGAAGAGGATCTCACATACGGACCAGGAGACAAAAGAGTTGCAGGCCGATGCTGATAATTGGAAAGCACAGTATGATAGCCTAAGGATTGACATGGATGCCTTAGAATAGGAAAGGAATACCTTGAAGCGGTAGATGAGGATCATGGCAGCAGAACTGGCAGTAGAGAAGGCTTCTTCCAATCAGGATGATAAACAAAAGAGTGTTCTGAGGTCCTCATTTGCTGAGAAGCTGTCACGCGCCTCAGAGGAGATTAGAGACTTGAAAAACTTGTTGGGGCAGAAGGAGGAATACTCAGGCGAGCTCGTGCAATCACTCACTTATACTCAAGAGGACCTTCGTAAGGCTTTAGATAAAATTCAAACTCTAGAGGAGTCGATTGTACCGTTAAGGGCCGCCCATGAAGCTGCTGAAGCGAAGAAGGACGTGTTGAGAGCTGAGCTTCAAGTATGGGAAAGGGATTATGAAGATCTCAAAGAGGTGGCTGTTGTTGATGTGAGTTGGGGGTACATGAATTCTCGCCTTGACACATTAACGAAAATGAGTCAAGAGGGTTTCGACCTTAGTGCTGAAATAGCTAAAACTAAGGAAGCCATGGAGAAGGCTCAACAAGGTCATAACCTCTCTTCACCTAATGGTGAGACTCCAGCCACTCATGCCTCTTCATCCGTAGTTTCTCCCGCTCCTTCTGCCAGTGAAGTCAACCCCCCTCTTGAAGAAGTTTAGTTGGTTCACCCTTTTTTTTTATCTTGTCTCAATTGGTGGTTACCCCAGTCCCATCGGGGGTAAATTTAGATTTCTTTAAAGTCCCCAAATAATACTTAGTTTTTGCTTAGTCGTTTTAATATATTAATGCTAGTATGACTTTTTTTGAGTTTCTGTTTCACTCTTTAAGTCTTTTGCATGCTTCATTTTTCGAGGTTTTAGTTTTACCTATGAGTTTTGCATATAGAATGCTTTGGATTACTCGTACCTTTTCGTAATAGGCACGGTATCATATTAAATGTGTGCCTTTTTGTAGTAGGCATAATTNGAACAACTGTTTTTCACTAGTAACAGTTTTAATAAAGATTGGGGTTTTTACCCGCAACTGTTTTCGTTGGAAACAGTTTTCTAATAAGTACGAGGGAAATGTTTTCTTATTCGTAACTGTTTTTATTTGATAATAGTTTTTTGAACAAATACATGGATTTAGATCTTTCATCCATAACTGTTTTATTTGATAATAGTTTTTTTTGAATGAGTACACTGATGATGATCTTTTACCCCTAACTGTTTTTGTTACAACAGCTTTGAATAAGTATAAAGATGTACATTTCTTTCTTGTGACTAATATTTTGCCTTTCAACCTGAACATGTTCGACGTTTTTTTTGCATTTTTGTATTAGGCTTTGTATTTGGATGACTCTTTTTGATCTCTTTCGATTCTGCTCATATCACTTGTCTCGTTGGGTAGATGAGTCTTCAGGCTCGAGATTTTGACTTTATGATAGTCTTTTTTGCGTCGTCTTAGCCTTCCATACTGTATAGTTCCCCAAGTGTTTGAGCTTTGAAGAATGAAATCTCGAGCACTTGATTATTCCTTCCTTGTGGTCCTTTTCCTGAAAAGGAAAAACATTCCGGAATCGAAGGTATATTGTTTTTTAGATGATGATTTCTTAACCTTTTAAAACGTCCATCAGAAAGTGTAACCCTAGGCCGGGAATTATGTTATTTCCTCGCGTCTTTGCAGGTCTAATATCATCATCTGGTAATAGGTTAGCTTTATTCCTATCATCTAAAAAAGTTAGTAAATTTTTTAAATGTTCAAAATAAAATCGAACGTGTGATACCTGACGGGGGGTATTCTTTTCCTTAGAAGTAATACTTCTTTAGGTGGATGGCGTTCCATCTTGTTGGTAGAACTCTGCCGTCCATAGCTTCCAACTCATAGGCGCCTTTCCCAGCTATGCCTCGGATTTTGTAAGGTCCTTCCCAGTTTGGATTTAGCTTTCCTGCGCCTACTTCTTTCGTTGATTGAAAGATTTTTTTGAGGAAGAAGTCCCCAATCTTGAAGTACATGAGATGAGCTATACGGTTGTAATAACGCTCTATGATTTGTTTTTGAGCTGCCATCCGTATCAGTGCTGCTTCTCTCCGTGGTTCGAGAAGGTCCAGATTGGTCCTCAATTCGTCGTCGTTTGCTCCCTCCATGGTTGTTGAGAACCTTATGCTTGGTTCACCAATATCCACAGGTATTAAGGCTTCTGAGCCATAGACAAGTGCGAACGGGGTTTCTCCCGTGGCTATTTTTGAAGTTGTTCTGTATGCCCATAATACCGCTGGTAACTCATCAGGCCAGTTTCCTTTGGATTTATCTAGCCGCTTATTTAGATTGTTGATGATGACCTTATTCATTGACTCAGCTTGACCATTATCCATAGGGTGGTATGGTGTTGAAATGATCCATTTGATTTGCCAGCTTTCGAAGAATTCTGTGATTTGCGAGCCTATGAATTGTGGGCCATTATCGCACACGATCTCCTTTGGTATTCCAAAGCGGCATATTATGTTTCGCCATAAGAAGCTTTTAACTTCCTTTTCTCGCACTTGTTTGAATGCTTCTGCCTCTACCCATTTTGTAAAATAGTCGGTTAGCATGAGCAAAAACCTTACTTGTCCTTTAGCTGTGGGAAGAGGTCCCACTATGTCCATACCCCATTTCATGAAAGGCCATGGGGATATTATTGGATGCAATAATTCCGCTGGTTGATGCATGTTATTGGCAAACCTTTGGCACCTGTCACATTTAGATACGAATTTCTCGGCTTCTTCTTCCATCTTAGGCCAATAGTATCCAACTCTGATTAGGGTTTTCACTAAGGATCTCGCCCCTGAGTGATTTTCACAGTGTCCTTCGTGGACTTCTTTCATCACAAATTCCATTTGGTTAGATCCGAGGCATTTAGCTAGGGGTCCTCCGAACATTTACAATAAAGTGAGTTGCAAATAAGGCAGTACCGTGCAACTTTGCGGCGAAGTGCTTGAGCTGCTTTCCTGTCTTCAGGTACGGTGCCATTCTGCAAAAAATTAAGAATTTTGTTTATCCAGTCCCAGGTTAAGTTGTTGAAAGTAAACTTCATTCCTGTCCTGTTCGATCATTGAATGAAATAGTTGGACGAAAATTGCATTGTCTTTGTTTTTTACTTCCGTGACTGTTGCGAGGTTAGCTAATGCATCTGCTTCTGCATTTTCCTCTATAGGTATTTGCATTACATTCCATGTTTTGAATTGTATCATGAGCTCTCATTCTTTTTCAAGATACGGTTGCATTCGAGTCTCTCGAGCGATGTAAGTCCCCTGTATCTGATTTACTACCAGTTGGGAGTCGTTGTTGATCACAATTTGCTCGATTGAGAGCTCCCGTGCGATTTCGAGCCCTGCAATAACAACTTCGTACTCTGCTTAATTGTTAGTTATAGGATAACACTTGAAAGCTTGTCGTGTCTTTTTACCCGTGGGTGATATTAAGACTATGCCTAAACCGGCACCTTTTATATTTGAGGAACCATCGGTGAATAGGGTCCATAGGCCCGGATTAGCACCGTTAAAAAGTTGTAACTCTTTTTCAACTTCAGGGACAATGCTATTACTAAAGTCAACAACAAAATCAGTTAGTATTTGAGACTTAATTGCAGTCCTAGGCTGATAGATTATTTCATGCTCACTTAATTCTATGGCTCACTTGGCTAATCTTCCTGACAATTCCTGTTTATGCAAAATATTTCTTAAAGGATATGGAATCACAACGGTGATTGGGTGGCATTGAAAATATGGTCGTAATTTTTTAGATGCCATTATCAAAGCTAAGGCTAACTTTTCCAGATGTAGATATCTAGTCTCAGCATCTAGCAAAGTTTTACTTACATAATAGATAGGTGATTGCTTACCTTTTTCTTCTCTTACCAGTACTGCACTTAGAACAATTTATGAAACAGCCAGGTAGATGTACAATATTTCCCCTTCTTTTGGATTTGAAAGCAGCGGTGGTTTCGATAAATAAATCTTCAAATTCTTGAGGGCTTGCTGACATTCTTCAGTCCAATCGAGCTGATTCTTCTTTTTGAGAACTGAGAAGAATTTAAAACTTTTTTCGGAAGACTTAGAAATAAATCTTCCCAAAGCTGCTATTCTCCCTGTTAATCTTTGAACTTCCTTTTATTTGTTAAAACATCAGGTATTTCTTCTATAGCTTTAATTTGAGCGGGATTTACCTCTATTCCTCTGTTCGATACAAGGAAACCCAAAATTTTACTTGATTGCACTCCAAAAGTGCATTTTTATGGATTTAGATTCATATTATACCTGAGTAAAATATCAAAAGTAGTAGAGAGATGCTGGAAATAGTCTTCTGCTTGTGTTGATTTTACCAACATATCATCAATATAGACTTCCATCGTCTTTCCAAAATGTTCTTGGAACATTTTAGTCACTAACCTTTGATAGGTAGCTCCAGCATTTTTCAAGCCAAAAGGCATAACTTTATAATAGTAAATCCCCTTGTTTGTAAATAAGGAAGTTTTTTCCTCATCTGAGGGATCCAATTTAATTTGATTATAACCAGAATATGCATCTAAGAAGCTTAATAATTCATGACCTGTTGTCGCATCAATCATTTGATCTACATGTGGCAATGGGAATGAATCTTTGGGGCATGCTTTATTTAGGTCAGTATAATCTATGCATACTCTCCATTTGCCATTCTTTTTAGGTACTACCACGGTGTTTGCTAGCCAGTTAGGGTATGTTACCTCTCGTATCGAACCAATCTTCAAGAGTTTCTGTACCTCTTCGTCGATCATTTGGTTCTTGAACGGTCCTTGCTTTCTTTTCTTCTGCTTAACATGTACGAAGGATAGATCTTCATTTAGTTTATGAGTCATCACTTCTGAAGGGATTCCTATCATATCTGAGTGGGATCACGCAAAACAGTCAGCGTTAGCCTTTAAATAATCAATTAACTTACCTCTTCGATCGGGGCCCAGCCTCGTGCCTATATACACTTTCTGTTCAGGCTTTTGTTCAGACAGTGGAATAGCTTCGAGCTCTTCCGTAGTTGTTTTGATGTGCTCGTCTTCCTCCGGTTCATGAATGACGTCCGGTCTGGAATCTGCATCCACGTGGTCTAATGCGTCTTCCGTGATAACTTGATTCACCTTCTCGTAAGTATTTTCTTTCGTACCTATTTCAACAATAATACCTTTCATACCTATTTGGGTAGTAATTTCTTCCATGTCTATTTGGGTGGTGTTAACCGCTTGGGAGGTTCCCTTATCTCGTGATTCTTCAACCTCTATTTTCTTGTTGTAATGTACCACAGAGTTTATATTTCTTGCGGTCTGCTGGTCGCCTCTAATTTGCTGAATCCCCTATTCAGAGGGGAATTTAATTACTTGATGCAAGGTGGAGGGCATTGCTTTCATGTCGTGGATCCATGGCCTTCCCAAGATTACGTTATAAGCCATGTCAGTATCG
>ML380143.1:0-58335 GCA_005239525.1 Nicotiana knightiana
TGGTCTAATTAGGTGTTTGGGCTGGTTTAGTTAAGGAATTTAGGGTGGTTTAAATAGGTTATAGTTGAAATGAAATGGGGTTATTTGTTAAATACCCAATTCGAATTAGTTAAAATAATTTATTAAATAGTTAGTAATTATAAAAATGAATTTCATGCATAGAAAATAGTTAAAAATGATTATTTAGTATTTTAAAATACAAAGGACTAATTTCTGGTAAAAAATAGCACAAAATTATATGTTTGGGCTATAATTGCAAAGTCATTGCAATTATATCCAAAAGATGCCAATTTGGCTAATTACGGAATAACTAAATCAAGAAATGTTTTTGAAATCATTTGTGATGCAATTTTATAATTATTTATTGGAAATAAAATACTGGACAAATAAATAAAACATAGAAAAATTATGGCAAAATACCAATTGCTAGTAATGCATGATTTTGAAAGTATATATGCAATTAAGAATATTTTGGGAAAAATTGGGTATCAACATTTATCTCTTTTTGGGCTGATTTGTATGATTTCTAAGATCCCGAGAGACTGGATAGGTTGGCTACTAAGATAGGGCATGAGTGCCGAGTTGTGAGCTATGTGAGTGTATATGGATCAGGTTAGCACGCTAAAACGAGCCTTATGGCTATTTAAATATTATGGATCAGGCTACACACCGCAGTGAATTAGCGCTTGGGCTGAAGGAGTCCCTCTAGAGTCTGTACACCCCCAGTGAGCCAAGTACCTATTGAGTGTGAGTGTCGTGGGTTGAGAATCGAGTGATTGAGCTATTGAGAAAGATTGAGTGACTATTGTCCATGAGAGGATGTACTTATTTTCATTGTTGCTACACTTAGCTGATTTATGTCATTGTTTCTGAGATTTCTGGAAGATATTGTATCCGATTTTACCTGAACTTGGTAATGTGTAACCGACTTGACTTAAATTGCCGGAATTGAAATATGTCTACTTTTATTGCTGAGATTTCTGAAATGAACTGTAATTGTATAGCTCGTCACTACCTTTCAGTTCCTTATTTATTATTGTTACTTATTGAGTTGGTTGTACTCACGCTACACCCTGCACTTCCTGATCAAATCCAGGTGTTCACAGACACGGAGGACATTGATCTTGCGCATGATTGAGTATCGGAGATTCACGAGGTAGCAACTAGGGTTCGCAGTCCTTGTCGCTCCTTCCTTGTTGTCATGAACAAAATTCCATTCTAAGTCGCGATGGCACCCAACACTGACGCTATGCAAGCCAACACAATTCATGTAGTGAGTCCCACTTATTTTATAAGACCCATTTCTAACCATACCTAAATTTCCATCACTAAGCATGTGAAAATAACAGATATCAAAGGCAAATTTAAATGAAATGATCCAAGGAAGCCGGATTTACATAATTACATCCAGGAAATGAGCAAACAGAGATGATACATATGAATAGGTAGAACCTGGATCAAATAATACTGAAGCCTCCCTACCGCAGACGGAGATAATAACTGTGATAACTGCATCTGGTCTGGCCGGAAAAGCATAGAATCCGGCTAGAGCGCCGGCTGGCTGGCCTCCACCTGACTGCACTCCCCCTGCCTACCCTCCACCTCTAGGACGACCACTACCAACCTATCCTCCACCTCTGGGTGGCCGGACTGCTGGTGCTGCAATCATAGGCTATGGACTCTGATGTACTACCTTGCCCCGGAGCGTGGGGAAAGTCCTCTTCATGTGGCCTGGATCCCCACACTCATAACAACCTCTCGGCACCATAGACTGCTGCCTTGAAGTCTGGCCCTGGTGGCCGGAATACCCACCAAAGGAACCCTGAATGGCTGGGGGACAGTATGAACTCTCTAGCATGACACTGAAATAGGTGCTGGAAGAACCCTGGTGACCAGAATACCCGCCGGAGGAACCCTGAATAGTTGGTGGGCGATAAGAAATCTCCAACATCGCACTGAAATAAGGCATCACTGGAGCACCTCGAGGAGGTGGTGGTGCTGAATATGGGGGCCTTCTAGGCTGGCCCCTCCCAAACTGACCTCTTCCCCTAGCCGGAGCACCTCTAAAATCTCTAGAAAATCGAGCCCTCTTATCTTGCTGCCCCTGCTCCCTATTCCTCAGACGATAACCCTCAATCCTGTGAGCGATCTCCACTACTGGCAGATAAGGAGTCCCCATCTCCATCTCTCGGGCCATGCTGGCCCTAATACCAGAGTGCAACCCTGCTACAAATCTCTGCACTCTATTTGTGTCAGTAGGAAGTATCATAAGTGCATGTCGAGACAACTCAAAAAACCTCGACTCGTAGTCCATCTGACCCTGTTCAAGCTGCTCGAACTGGTACCGCAGCTCTTCCCTCTTGGAGGGTGGAATATACCTGTCCACAAAAAGCTGGGTGAACTGCTCCCAAGTGATAGGGGGCTCGCTGGTCTGCCAAGAACATAAGACTGCCACCACATACGAGGCCTGCCCTCCAGCTGAAAAGTGGTGAAGTCAACCCTATGAGACTCTAGTATCCTCATGTTGTGTAGTCTGTCCCTGCACCTACCGATGAAATCCTGAGCATCCTCATGATGCTCACCCCCGAAGATAGGAGAGTGAAGTCTAGTCCATCTATCTAATAACTTCTGTAGATCGCCGTCCGCAACTGACCGGGGCTCAGGTGCTACTGCTGCAACTAGCTGGGCCTCGCCCGCGAGTAGGATACCCGGAGTCCGATAAATCGCAGCTGCATGTCCTGGGGCCTGGGCAGTAGGGGGTTTTGCTCCCCCTCCCACTTGAGATGTGACCGGGTCCACTGGAAATAAACTAGCCAGGGTCATAGTGTCCATGAACCACATCATACGACCCATGACCTCCTGAAAGCCCGACGCTGTCATGAAATCCACCGGGGTAGGATCTGCTACGGGCACCTTGCCCTGCTCCTCAATGATAGGATCCTCTACTGGATCTACGGGTGGTGTAACTAGGGCAGCTCTAGGATGCCCTCGCCCTACTTCGGGCTGGTGCTCTCTCCCGGCCTCAGTCTCAGCCTCTAGAGACGGGGGGAGCGGACCCTCCCGGTTTTGGAACGTCGGGTGTATGCATCCCCACCATCTATGAGAGAATAGAACAGTGAAATTTAGTACACCATCAACTGCACGATAGAAGATGAATGAAGAGGAATTTCCCAACACCCTATAGCCCCTCGAAGATAAATACAGACGTCTCCATATCGATCCACATGACTCTATTAGGTTCGGCCATTACTTGTTAGACCCACATGAACCTAGTGATCTGATACCATGTTGTCACAACCCAAATTCCTCTCTAGGTCACGATGGCGCTCAACACCGATGCTAGGCAAGCCAACACAATTCATCTAGTGAGTCCCGCTTAATTTATAAGACCCATTTCTAACCATACCTAAATTTCCATCACTAAGCATGTGAAAATAACAGATATCAAAGGGAAATTTAATTGAAATCCAAGGAAGCCGGATTTACATAATTACATCCCCAAAAGAATAGTCTACCAATGTGTGTGCGAGGAACTAGTGTCACAAGTATGGGCATCTAGTAGAATGGACCAAATATACATATACTCTACTGTCTGAAATGGAATAGACAGAATAAGCAAAAGAAAAAACTCCAACTAGCTGCTGAACGACATCGGGATAAGCAGCTCACCGTGGAACCTCTTCCTCAAGATTAGGAACGCGCTCCAGACTGATAACCAGATGCACTTGCCTCAAAACTTGTACAATTAATCAGAAGCATAGCATGAGTACATAAACATTATGTACCCAGTAAGTATCTAGTCTAACCTCGAAGAAGTAGTGTCGAGAGGTCAATTTGACACTTACTAGGGCCAAACAGTATACTTAAGCATGTGACTAAGCATGAATATCAAGGCTAAATAGCAGAGAAACAACAGAAAAATAACGGGCCTTTCCATCAATATAAACGTACATAAATTCCTGTCATTTCAGTTGACATTTATGTTCCAAGGCATTTTAAGCAATTCAAGTCACTGTAGTGCCAAGCAAATAACATGCGCAAATAATGTCATGGCGTACGACCCGATCCAACATAATAATGTGCACTGTCGGAGGGTCGAACGGTGCGAACCATAGATGCATCAATAACACCGCTCGCGAATCATACATGTGACGCGATCAAATGTAAATACACACAATCAAACAGTCAATCAAGAACTCACCGGGAAACATTTATCCAAGGAACAATCAGTCTCATCTTCACAATTAAGAAAAAAAATGAAGTTTAACTTATTTAGAAATTCCTTTACTAATTTGATATGATTAAGCAATTTAAATTTGTCAATAAGGTTACAATTATTCAAGTATATCATTCTTTGGGTCCTAGACTACCCGTACTTAGCATAATAGTAACTATGTACGGACTCTCGTCACCTCGTGCGTACGTAGCCCCCCCACAAATAGTAGCACATAAATAATCATTTCACCTATGGGGACATTTCCCTCTTACAAGGTTAGAAAAGAGACTTACCTTGTCCCAAGGCTTACTTCCAAACTCAAGAATGTGTTCACGCCCTCAAACCGGAGCCAAACGATCCAAATTTATTCAAATAGGGTAAAAACTAGTCAATATAAGCTCAAAAGATCATACTTCCACTATTAGAGTGATTTCCAATCCCAAATCACAAGATTCCTAAAATCCACCCACATGCCCACGTACCCGGATTTCGAAAAGTTTTAAAGAAAATCGTTACCCATAACCTTAGGATCAAGAATATGTGATTTTACTAGATTCCATAACAAATTTCGTGGTAAAACTCCATTTTTATCAAAACCGTAGGTTTTCATCTAAACTCTTGATTTTAACTAATCCTTGTATACTAATTTACCCATAATCTATGTATTTAACTCAGGTTGTATAGAAATTACATACCTCAAAGTGCTAGGTGAAAGCCCCTTCCAAAAGCTCTGAAAATCGCCTAAGTGTAGAAGTGAAATGAAATAAACTGCCTAAGTCCTGTTTTTTAAAAGCTGTGTCCAGGCCTCTGATGTAACATTTGCGACATCAGGTTAGCAAATGCGACAATATCATCGCAAATGCAAACCTGACTCTCTTCTGTTGGGTTCGTAAATGTGAACATAATGTCGCAAATTTGACCGCTGCCCAGCTCAGGCTTTCTCAATTTTGCGAAGCCTTCATCGCAAATGCGAGTTCGCAAAAGCGAACAAATCCTCGCATTTGCGAGGACTGCAACACCAGCCCAGCACACCAAAAAAACTGGAGTGTTTTCACTCCTAACGCACGTCCGTAACTCACCCGAGCCCTCGGGGCTCCACTTCGAATACTCACACAAGTCCAACAACACCATACAAACTTTCTCACATGATCGGAACACCGAAATAACATCAAAAACTAAGAATCACACCATAAAACCAATTGAATCAAACTTATGAACTTTAAGTTCTTAAATCTACTTCCAACATGCCGAAACGTACTTACACTACTCGGAATAATACCAAATTTTGCGTGCAAGTCTTAAATGACATTACAGAATTATTCCCGGTCTCGAAATTCTATTTGGACCTCGATATCCTCAAAACATGTTCCAAACCTCAATTATAGAACTTGAAGAATCTAATTTCGCTATTTGGCGCCAGAACGCTCTCGGGTCATCCAAAACTTATTCCGAACATACTCCCAAGTCCGAAATCGACATACGAACCTATTGGAACCTTCAAATCCCGACTCCGACGTCATTTACTCAAAATGTTGACCGGAGTCAAACTTGGCCTTTTAGGCCAACCTTAGGGAACCAAGTGTTCCAATTTCAACCCAAACTCTTCCAAATCCTGAACCAACCATCCCCGCAAGTCATAAGCCAATAAAAGAAAATACGGGAAGTCTCATTTAGGGGTACGGGGTTCTAGGACGCAAAACGACCGGTCAGGTCGTTACATTCTCTACCTCTTAAACAAACGTTCGCCCTCGAACGAGTCTAGAATCATAACTGGAGTGATGAACAAGTCTGGATATCTGCTCCGCATATCCTCCTCGGACTCCTAAGTCGCCTTCTCGGCTGGTTGGACCCTCCACTAGACTTTCACATCAGAAACCCTCTTAGATCTCAACTGGCGCTCTTGCCTATCAATAATAGCAATTGGTTCCTCCTCGTAGCCCAACCTCTCGTCTAGCTGAATGGTACTGAAGTCTAACACATGAGACAAGTCGGCGTGGTACCTCCGGAGCATAGATACATGAAAAACTGGATGAACACATGATAAGCTGGGAGGTAGAGAAAGCTCATAAGCAACCTCCCCAACTCGCCTCAACACCTCAAATGGGCCTATAGACCTTGGGATCAACTTGCCCTTCTTCCTGAACCTCATAATACCCTTCATCGGAGAGACTTTCAAGAGAACCTTCTCGCCGACCATGAATGATACATCACGCGCCTTCTAATCTGCGTAACTCTTCTGTCTGGACTGTGCAGTGTGAAGCCTCTCCTGAATCAACTTTACCTTTTCTAAGGCATCCTTTACCAAATTGGTACCGTATAACTTAGCTTGGCCAGGCTCAAACCACCCGATGGGGGAACGACACCGCCATCAATATAAGGCCTCAAATGGAGCCATCTCAATGCTGGACTGATAATTGTTGTTGTAACCAAACTCGAACAAGGGCAAGAACTGCTCCCGCTGCCCTCCAAAGTCAATCACACATGCCCTGAGCATGTCTTCCAATATCTGAACTGACCGCTCTGACTGCCCATCGGTCTAAGGATGAAATGTTATTCTAAGCTCTACACGGGTGCCCAACTCACACTGTACGACTCTCCAGAAATGCAAGGTGAACTGAGGACCTCTATATGATATGATGGACACGGGCACTCCGTGCAACCAAACTATCTCCCGAATGTAGATCTGAGCCAACCTCTCTGAAGTATAAGTAGTGGCTATTGGAATGAAGTGTGCCGACTTGGTCAACCTGTCTACAATAAGCCAAACCGCATCAGACTTCCGCAAGGTCCGCAACAACCCAACTACGAAGTCCATAGTGATGCGCTCCCATTTCCACTCAGGTATAGGCATTTGTTGTAGTAGGCCTCCTGGCCTCTGGTGCTTATACTTAACTTGTTGGCAATTTAGACATCTAGCCACATACTGCACTATGTCTTTCTTCATCCACCGCCACCAGTAGTGCTGCCTCATGATACATCTTCGTAGCACCTGGATGAATAGAATATCGTGAATTGTGTGCCTCCTCTAGAATCCTCTCCCTCAGGCCATCAACATTAGGAACACATAGGCGACCCTGAAGTCGCAGAACACCTTCCTCTCCAATAGAAACCTCCTTGGCACCACCCTGTAGTACCGTCTCTATGAGAACTACCAAGTGCGGGTCATCAAACTGTCGAGCCTTGATCTGCCCCAATAATGAAGACTGAGCAACAACACACGCAAGAACTTGGTTGGGCTCTAAAATGTCCAGCCTCACAAGCCTATTATCCAAGGACTGAATGTCTAAGTCTAGAGGCCTCTCCTTTACTGAAATGAATGCCAAGCTACCCATACTCTCCGCCTTCCTGGTTAAGGCGTCTGCAACCACATTCGCCTTGCCGAGATGATAAAGAATGGTGATGTCATAATCCTTCAGTAACTCAAGCCACCTACCCTGCCTCAAATTAAGATCCCTTTGCTTGAAAAAGTGCTGTAAACTGCGGTGGTCTGTATAAACCTCACAAGACACTCCATACAAGTAATTCCTCCAAATCTTACGAGCATGAACAATCGCTGCCAACTCCAAATCGTGCATGGGGTAGTTCTTCTCATGAATCTTCAGATGACATGAAGCATATGCAATAACTCGTCCCTCCTGCATAAATACACATCCTAAGACAACACGTGAAGCGTTGCAATAAACTGTATACATCCCCGAACCGAAAGGCAATGCTAGAACTGGTGTTATGGTCAAAGTTGTCTTGAGCTTCTGAAAGCTCTTCTCACACTCGTCGGACCATCGAAACGGTGCACCCTTCTGGGTCAACCTAGCCAGAGGGGCTGCAATGGATGAAAAGCCCTCCACAAATCGACGATAATAACCTACCAATCCCAAGAAACTCCTGATCTCGGTCGCTGAAGTGGGACATGGCCAACTCTGAACTGCCTTAATCTTCTTAGGAACCACCTTGATACCCTTTCCGGATACCACATGCCCCAAGAATGCCACAGAATCTAACCAAAACTCAAACTTGGAGAACTGGGCATACAACTTCTGCTCCCAGAAGGTCTGAAGCACTACTCTCAAATGCTGCTCGTTCTCCCCTAGGCTACATGAGTAGATCAAGATGTCATCAATGAATACAATGACAAAAGAATTGATATAAGGCCTGAACACCCAGTTCATCAAATCCATAAACGCTGCTGGGGCATTAGTCAAGCCAGAGGATATCACTAGGAACTCATAATGACCATATCCAGTACGGAAGGCAGTATTCAGAACATCAGAGTCCCAAATCTTCAGCTGATGATACACCGACCTCAAGTCAATCTTAGAAAACACCCTAGCACCCTGCAACTGGTCAAACAAATCGTCGATGCGCGGCAACGAGTACTTGTTTTTTATGGTAACTTTGTTCAACTAGCAGTAGTCAATACATATCCACATAGTCCCATCCTTTTTCTTCACAAATAACACTGGAGCACCCCAAGGCGATACACTTGGTCTGATAAACCCCTTAGCTAGCAACTCCTCAAATTGTTCTTTCAATTCTTTCAGAGCCATACGATACGGTGGAATGGATATAGGATAGGTGCCTAGAGCCAAGTCAATACAGAAATCAATATCACGCTCTGGCGGCATTCCTGGGAGGTCAGAAGGAAACACATTGGTGAAATCCCGAACTACTGGCACTGAATCAATCGCTAGAGACTCTACGGTGATGTCCCGCACATAAGCGAGATAAGCCAAACAACCTTTCTCGACCATACGCTGAGCCTTCAAAAAAGAAATAACTCGACTAGCTGCACTGACTGAGGAACCTCTCCGCTCCAACCTCGGCAACTCAAGCATGGCTAAAGTAATAGTCTTGGCATGGCAATCTAGGATGGTGTGATAAGGAGATAACCAATACATGCCCAGGATGACCTCAAAGTCGGTCATATCAAGTGACAAGAGGTCCACCTTGGTCTCGAACCCACATAATGAGACCAAACATGACCGATAGATCCGGTCCACAACCACAGAATCACCCACATGAGTGGACATATAAACAGGACTACCCAACAACTCACGAGGAACATCCAGAAAATCAGAAAACAAATATGATACATATGAATAGGTCGACCCTGGATCAAATAATACTGAAGCCTCCCAACCGCAGACGGAGATAATACCTGTGATAACTACATCTGAGGCCAATGCATCAGGTCTGGTCGGAAAAGCATAGAATCTGGCTGGAGCAGCAGTTGGCTGGCCTCCACTTGACTGAACAGAATCTGACTGAACAGAAGCTGACTTCACTCCCCCTGCCTGGCCTCCACCTCTAGGACGACCCCTACGAACCTGTCCTCCACCTTTTAGGTGGACGGACTGCTAGTGCTACAATCATAGGCTGTGGACTCTACTGTACTGCCTTGCCCCAGAGCCTAGGGCAAGTCCTCTTCATGTGGCCTGGATCCCCACACTCATAACAACCTCTCGGCACCATAGACTCCTGCCCTGAAGATTGGCCCTGGTGGCCGGAATACCCACCAAAGGAACCCTGAATGGTTGAGGGACGGTATGAACTCTCTGGCATGGCACTGAAATAGGTGCTGGAAGAACCCTGGTGACTAGAATACCACCGGAGGAACCATGAATAGCTGGTGGGTGATAAGAACTCTCTTTCATCGCACTGAAATAAGGCCTCACTGGAGCACCTCGAGGAGGTGGTGGTGCTGAATATGGGGGTCTTCTAGGCTGGCCCCTCCCAAACTGACCTCTTCCCCTAGCCGGAGCACCTCTAAAATCTCCAAAAAATCGAGCCCTCTTATCTTGATGTCCCTTCTCCCTACTCCTCATACGATAACCCTCAATCATGTGAGCTATCTCCACTACTAGCAGATAATGAGTCCCCATCTCCACCTCTCGGGCCATGCTGGCCCTAATACCAGAGTGAAACCCTTCTACAAATCTCTGCACTCTCTCTGCGTCAGTAGGAAGTATCATAAGTGCATGACGAGACAACTCAAAAAACCTCGCCTCATAGTCGGTCACTAACATATGACCCTGCTCAAGCTGCTCGAACTGGTACCGCAGCTCTTCCCTCTCGGAGGATAGAATATACCTGTCCAGAAAAAGCTAGGTGAACTGCTCCCAAGTGATAGGGGAGGACCCCGCTGGTCTGCCAAGAACATAAGACTGCCACCACCTACAGGCCCTGCCCTCCAGCTGAAAAGTGGTGAAGTCAACCCCATGAGACACCAGTATCCTCATGTTGTGCAGTCTATCCCTGCACCTATAGATGAAATCCTGAGCATCCTCATGACGCTCACCCCCGAAGACAGGAGGGTGAAGTCTAGTCCATATTTCTAATAACTTCTGTGGATCACCGTCTGGACGGGGCTCAAGTGCTACTGCTGCAACTGGTAGGGACTCGCCCACGGGTATGGTACCCGGAGTCTGATAAATCGCAGCTGCATGTCCGGGGTTTGGGAAGTAGGGGTATATGCTCCCCTTCCTGCCTGAGATGTGGTCGGGTCCGCTGGAAATAAACCAACCCGGGTCATAGTGTCCATGAACCGCATCATACGGCCCATGACCTCCTAAAAGCCCGGCGCTGTCATGAAATCCACCGGGGAAGGATCTGCTACGGGCACCTCACCCTGCTCTTCAATGATAGGATCCTCTGTTGGATCCGTGGGTGGTGCAACTGGGGCAGCTCTGGGACGCCCTCGCCCCCTACCTCTGGTCGGTGCCCTCCCCCGGCCTCTGCCTCGGCCTCTAGAGATTGGGGGAGCGGCCTTCCTAGGTCTGGAACATCGGTTGTCCGCGTCCCCACCATCTGTGAGAGAATAAAAGAGTGAAATTTAGTACACCATCAACTGCATGATAGAAGATGAATGAAGAGGAATTTCCTAACACCCTATAGCCCCCCAAAGATAAATACAGACGTCTCTGTAGCGATCCGCAGGACTCTATTAGGTTCGCCCATTACTTATGAGACCTACGTGAACCTAGTGCTCTGATAGCATGTTGTCACAACCTAAATTCCATTCGAGGTCGTGATGGCGCCCAACACCGATGCTAGGCAAGCCAACACAATTCATCTAGTGAGTCCCGCTTAATTTATAAGACCCATTTCTAACCATACCTAAATGTCCATCACTAAGTATGTGAAAATAGCAGATATCAAAGGCAAATTTAATTGAAATGATCCAAGGAATCCAGATTTACATAATTACACCCCCAAAAGAATAGTCTACCAATGTGTGTCCCAGGAACTAATGTAAGAAGTATGGCCATCTAGTAGAATGGACAAAATATAAATCTACTATACTGTTAGAAATGGAATAGACAGAATAAGAAAAAGAAAAGACTTCAACGCGCTGTTGAACGACATTAGGATAAGCAACTCACCGTGGAATCTCTGCCTTTAGATCAGGAACGCGCTCCGGACTGGTAACCAGATGCACCTGCCTCAGAACCTGTACAATTAAGTACAGAAGCGTAGCATGAGTACATAAACATTATGTACCCAGTAAGTATCCAGTCTAACCTCGAAGAAGTAGTGACGAGGGGTCAACTTGACACTTACTAGGGCCAAACAGTATACTTAAGCATGTGACTAAGCATCAATATCAAGGCTAAATAGAAGAAAAACAACAGAAAAATAACAAGCCTTTCCATAATATAAACGTACATAAATTTCTGTCATTTCAGTTAAAATTTATATTCCAACGCATTTTAAGCAATTGAAGTCAGAATAGTGCCAATCAAATAGCATGCGCAAATAATATCGTGGCATACGACCCGATCCAACATAATAATAAAATGTGTACTGCCGGAGGGTCGAACGACGCGAACCATAGTTGCATCTATAACCCCGCTCGTGAATCATACATGCGATGCAGTCAAATGTAAATACACACAATCAAACAGTCAATCAAGAAATCACTGGGAAACATTTATCCAAGGAACAATCAGTCTCATTTTCACGATTAACAAAAAAAATGAAATTTAACTTATGTAGAAATTCCTTTACTAATTTGATATGATCTAAGAAATTTAAATTTGTCAATAAGGTTACAATTATTCAAGTATAGCATGATTTGGGTCCGAGACTACCCGGACTTAGCATAATAGTAACTACGTACGGACTCTCGTCACCTCGTGCGTACGTAGCCTCCCCACAAATAGTAGCACATAAATAATCATTTCACATATGGGGACATTTTCCTCTTACAAGGTTAGAAAAAAGACTTACCTTGTCCCAAGGCTTACTTCCAAACTCAAGAATGCATTCACGCCCTCAAACCGAAGCCAAACGATCCAAAACTATTCAAATAGGGTAAAAACTAGTCAATATAGTCTCAGAAGATCATACTTCCACTATTAGAGTGATTTCCCATCCCAAATAACAAGATTCCTAAAATCCACCCCCAGGCCCACGTGCCCGAATTCCGGAATGTTTTAAAGAAAATTGTTACCCATAACCTTAGGATCAAGAATATGTGATTTTTACTAGATTCCATAACAAATTTCGTGGTAAAACTCCATTTTTATCAAAACCTTAGGTTTTCATCTAAACTCTTGATTTTCACTAATCCTTGCATGTTAATCTACCCATTATCTATGTATTTAACCCATGTCGTATAGAAATTACTTACCTCAAAATGATAGGTGAAATCCCCATTCCAAAAGCTCTGAAAATCGCCTAAGTGTAGAAGTGAAGTGAAATAAATGGAATAAGTCCCATTTTTTAAAAGTTGTGTCCAGACCTCTGATGTTGCATTTGCGACATCAGGTTCGCAAATGCGAAGTTGCAAATGCGACAATATCATCGCAAACGCGAACCTGGGCTCTCTTCTTCTGGGTTCGCAAATGCGACCGTTGCCCAGCTCAGGCTTCTTCAATTTTGCGAAGCTTTCATTGCAAATATGAACAAATCTTCGCATTTGCGAGGCCTGCAACAGCAACCCAGAACACCAGAAAAACTGGAGTGTTTTCACTCCTAAGGCACGTCCGCAACTCACTTGAGCCCTCGGGGCTCCACTCTGAATACTCACACAAGTCCAACAACACCATACGAACTTGCTCGCACGATCGAAACACCGAAATAACATCAAAAACTAAGAATCTCACCCTAAAACCAATTGAATCAAACTTATGAACTTTAAGTTCTTAAATCTACTTCCAACACGCCGAAACGTACTTACACTACTCCGAATGATACCAAATTTTGTGTGCAAGTCTTAAATGATATTACAGAATTATTCTCGGTCTCGGAATTCCGTTTGGACCTCGATATCCTCAAAAAACGTTCCAAACCTCAATTATAAAACTTCAAGAATCTAATTTTACTATTTGGTGCCAGAATGCTCCCGGGTCATCCAAAACTCGTTTCGAACATACGTGCAAGTCCGAAATCGACATACGAACCTATTGGAACCTTCAAATCCCGACTCCGACGTCCTTTACTCAAAATGTTGACCGGAGTCAAACTTGGCCTTTTAGACCAACCTTAGGGAACCAAGTGTTCCAATTTCAACCCAAACTCTTCTAAATCCCGAACCAACCATCCCCGCAAGTCATAAGTTAATAAAATCAAACACGAGAAGTCTCATTTAGGGGTACGAGGTTCTAGGATTCATAACGACTGGTCGGGTCATTACACTTGTTATCTTTTCTTTTCTGTAATTGTATTTTGACACAGACTCTTGTAGACATTTTTTCTTAGACTGGTTGTTTAGATGCTCATGACTTAGTGACACCCTATGTTTGAGGATATTTTTTTGCACTGTATTTTGAGTTTAACTCCTGTTTTTACGAAAACTCTGTCATGTAAAAGCTTTTGATTTATCTTTTGTGAAACTTTGGAAGTATTTTCTTGTAAATCGTCTTGCCTAGTGCCATCAATAGACGCAATCCCGACAGTTAGGATTTTGGGTCGTGACAGTATCGTGGGGACGTAAGACTCAATCTTTCGGGCGTTCGCCTGGGTGTAAGCCTCAACATTCTGGGTGTTTATTTGAGATGTAAGCCCTGAGAACCTTTCCAAATTGAAAACAAAATTGCTTTATAAATCTTTTTTGAAAAGTTAAATATCCAAAATTTAACTAATAGTAAATTCTCAAACTAAAAAAATCTTATAAATTCAAAAAGTATTTTTCTAATTGTTTATCTAAATTTGATAATCTTTATTTCTCTTTGTTGATTACAGAGTAACATATTGTAACGACCCGACCAGTCGTTTTACTTTTTAGAAACCTATTTCCCTAAATAAGACTCCCCGTATGTGATCTTACTGTTTTATGACTTGCGGGGATGGTTAGTTCGAGATTTGGAAGGGTTCAGGTTGAAATCAGAATATTTGGTTTCTTAAGTTGGCCTAAAAGGCGAAGTTTGACTTTGGTTAATGTTTTGAGTAAACGGACCCGAAATTGGGACATAAAGGTTCCAATAGGTTCGTATGATGATTTTTGACTTGAGAGTATGCTCGGATCGGGTTTTGGATGACCCAGAAGCTTTTCGGCGCCTAACAGTGAAAGTGGTTCTTTAGAGGTTTTTTGAAAATATTTAAATTTGGTTTGGAGTAGGTTTGGTGTTATCGATGCCCGAATGGAATTTCGAGATCGGGAATAGTTCCATAATGTCATTTAATACTTGCACGCAAAATTTGGTGTCGTTCCAAGTAGTTTAAGTACGTTTCAGCGCTTTGGAGTAAATTGAAGAACTTGAAGTTCATAGTTTTTATCCAATTGGTTTGGGGTGTGATTCTTAGTTTAAATGTTGTTTGGTGCGTTTCGGGAGTTTTAACATGTCTGTTTTATGATTTCAAACTTTTTGGTACGTTCGGGCGGGGCCCCAGGGGCTGTGGGTGTCAATCGGACAAGGCTCGGACAATGTTTGGACTTGGAGTAGCAGCTGAAGCTTCAAGCTTCTGGTGTAATCACACCTGCGCTTGGACAGCCACAGGTGCGAGCTCGCAAAAGTGAACACTTAACCACAGAAGCGGCCCAGCAGGGGCTGCCCATCCATCACAGAAGCGCAATCCAGGCTGTACCAGCAAAGACGCAGGTGCGAAGGAGATGTTCGCATGAGCGGGGACATGACGCAGGTGCGCTAGGAAAGCCGGTGAATCGGTCTCACAGAAGCGGTCAGCTGGGCGCAGAAGCGGGAAGGGGACCATTGGGCAAGGGCCACATCTATGATGAATTTTCTGTAGAAGCGGCCAAACCTCCGCAGGTGCGAAAATCGCAGAAAGCAGAACGTCATTTAATACGAGACTTAGTCATTTTTTAGCTCATTTATTTCATTGTTGGGCGATTCTTAGAGCTCTTGGAGAGGGGGTTCACCTAACATTTTGAGGTAAGTAATTTCTATATAATGTGAGTTAAATACATAGTTTGTGGGTAGATTATAACATGTAAATTAGTGAAAATCATGGGTTAGGTTAAAACCTAGATTTTGATTGATTTTACCACGGAATTTGGTTATGGAATTTAGTAAAAATCACATATTTGAGTTCATGAAGTTATGAATAACAACTTTCTATGAAACTTTATGAAATCCGGGCACGTGAGACCGAGGTGAATTTTAGGAGTCTTACATTTAGGGTTGGGTAACCTCTTTAATAGTTGGAATATGAACTTTTGAGCGCGTATTTATTAGTTTATATATTATTTGACTAGTTTTGGATTGTTCGGCACCAAATTGAGAGTTTGAGCATAATCTTGGACCAGGAAGTAGGCCTTGAGACGAGGTAAGTCTCTTTTCTAACATTGTAAGAGGTAATTAACCCCATAGGGGAATTAATTAGTATGTGTTTCTATTTGTGGGGACTACGTACGTATGAAGTGACGAGAGTCCGTGCGTAGCTACTAATTATGCTATAGTCTGGATAGCCTAGGACCCATATCATGCTATACTTGAAATGGTTGCATCCTTACATATTAATTTGATTGCTTAAGTCATATTGCAAAATTGATAAAAGAATTTAAAGGGTTAAGTTTCACTTATTTGAGGTTGTGAATGGAACACTTGACTGTTATTGAAAACTTTGTGTTTCTTTAAAGTATTTTCTATTTGTAGAGCGGGTCGAACGCCTCGATAGAAAATAAATGCATCTATGGTTCGTGTCATTCGACCCTCCGCCAAAATTTGAGCACGCTCAACTATGTCTAATAAAATACTAAACGGGCGTTGCAAATATAATCCGGGGTATTATGCCCAGAGTCGATCCCACAGGGAATTTACGTATCAATCAAGTCTTTAGAATACGCAACTTTTACTCAATCAATTCTCTCAAGACTTTTTAATATAACTTGGTGATGTTTTACTAATTCTACTGACAATAATAATAACTANTGTTGTAAATAATGATAATAAAGGTCTAAGGTTTGGTTTCCCCCGTTGGTGAATTCTTTCTCGGATATTTCTTATAGTTTAATTAGTCGTCTCTATCAATCATGAACACTCTATCTACCATAAATCTCTCTCAAGTAATTATGTTAATTTACTAGACGCGCTCTCTCAAGTTACGCTAGCTAGATTGCAATACAGTTCACTTTAGATTGCACCCAAGGTATCGTTATCTCTAATGCAACCTCTAAACTCTTGGCTATGACTTTCGTCTATACTCCGGGAGTGATGTTATTCAAACAACTACCTAAATATTCACTCTCTCTCAAGAAGATACATAATAAATAGGAACAGCTAATTGAAGGCCCTTTCAATCAACTACAACAAGAGCATAGTTGAACAAATAGAGATTAATCAACCAAAATATATTAATATCACAACAAATTCATCCCCAACGGGTTCTACCAAAACCCTAGATTAAAGAATTTAGCTACGTATGTTCATAAGAATCAATCCAAAAAGAAATTGCATAATTGAACTACAACGTAATGAATAAAAGAAGTAAAAATCAATGTTTTGTCACTTCAGTGGTTTTCTCTCTTCGAATCCTTCGTCTGCCTTGCGATCCCCTTTAAGTTTTGTTTTAGGGGTCATTTATATGTTTAGGACAAACCTTAAACGTGTAGGAGACTTCTATTCCAACTGGGAAACACTTAAACTCGTCAAAACTCGGAATTGACCGAAACAGGGGCCTGGCGTTTGGGCCCTGGCGCCTGGCTAACGCCAGGCTAAGGCTGGCGTTTGGACTCTAACCCCTTGCTAACGCCAGACAGGGTCAGGCGTTTGGACTCTGGCTCCCGGCCATAGCCCGGTGCACTCCTCCTCGCCTCTTAAGCGTATTTTCGATATATTTGCATCCATTTAGCTCGGTATCCATCTCCAATTCACCTACACATGAAATAGACTCTATTATGCACATAAAAAGTGTATTTTTATCGTTAACACACATAAAATGTAGGGCATATAACATATTAAACCATGAATTCTAGCTTCGCATCAAGTGTACATTATAAATACTATTATGTTGGATCGAGCCGTACGACCTCAGCATTATTTGCGCATGATAAACTCTTGAAACTTTTCATAATTGATATTGCTTAAATATTTTGATGATATAAACGTTAAATGATGAAAGATAAATTTGGGATCTATAATTTGTGAAATGTGTATTTATCATTTCCTGTTATTGAGTTTTTCAGTATTATTCTTGTAATCCATGTTTAGTATAATTTTGACTTATTGTCGTTAGCCCTTAGTAAGTGTCAAAGTCGACCCCTCGTCACTACTTCTTCAAGGTTAGACTGGATACTTACTGGGTACATGTTATTTTATGTACTCACGCTATACTTTTGCACTTAAATGTGCAGGATCTGAGGCAGGTGCATCTGGATATCTGTCTGGCGCGCATACTTGATCCTGATTCGAGACCACACGATGAGATGCCCTTCCGAGCCGTTCAACAGCATCCAGAGTCTCTCTTTTGACTAATTTTCTGCCTATTCTATTTTAGACAGTAGAGTAGAAATCTTTTTTATATTCTACTAGTAACCCACATACTTGTGACACCAGATCTTGGCACCCACTAGTAGACTTGTGATTTTGGTTTTATTCTACGGACATAATTGCATTTAGCTGCTTTTGTTTTATTATTTTAAATCTGTTTCTTATTAAATTTTTTAAATTAAGGAAAGTTATTTACTTGAAAAACTTATTAAAATGGGAAATCACTAGATTGTTCACTGTTGGCTTGCCTAACAACGACGCTGGGTGCTATCACGACCTAAAATGGAATTGGGTCGTGACACATATACACCTTAGATCTTTATATGAAAAATGTAAATTACAAATCCAAGAGTTTTTTCCATCAATTCTTACCATACTTCCATGCTTGTTCTTCTTTATTTTCTTCCAGAAATTTTAACATTCTTCAACTTATCTTTTTCAAGATACAATTCTTTTGCTATGGCTCCAGTGTAGTTTATGTTTTGAAGATTCTAGTCTAGCTATTTGTATTATAATGAATATTAATTTATTATCTAATCTTAGGGTCAAATTACCATTTTTTCCTCAATAATCAAATTTTGAGGTTTCAGACTCTCCCAACCCTGGTGAACCCGCTGCGCCTATTGCTGAGGTTTATCATCCGTTACAGGAGGATCGATTCACCATTGAGAACATTAACCCCAAAAAGACGAATATTGTGGTGTTCTAACAGCGGCAGATCAAAGAAGAACTTGATGAGCGAAATCCATAGAACATCTGTCGTGACATAGATAATGAATAAATAGAAGTTAATATCATTCCAATTGCCATTACAAAAGTATTCATTCCCACTGTCTGAGGAAAACGTGAAGAATTGCCATTTTATGAGCATGTAAGGCCCGTTGCGTTGAAGTCCCCGAATAAAGAGGCTATACTAAGTCGGTGGGGCATTGGGCAGCCCCTATTGCCCAAGGGCAAGGCCACGCTAGGCCATTCGATTTAAAATAATAATTGTGTTATTGTCATTTTTATCTTTGTATTATTAGGATAGAGTATCATATTTACAACTCTAATTATGTTTTATCATAATCATATAACTGGTGTAATGCATCTTTACGTCATTCACTTTTCAAGATTTTTTACTGATTCATGCACATGTTAGCATGTAAATAATAGATACATATATATACATTTTCCTGCTAATTTTTTATTTTTTATATTTATTAATTTTAATGTGTGTGTGCATATATATATATATATATATATTAATTTTTAAAATAATAATATTAAATACCCCTAGGGCTTATTACACCCCATGCTTCAGGCCTTAAGCCTCGATGAGGCATATATAAAATGCCTTGCCTTATGCCCACCCCTTTTAAAAACTTTACAAGTACCTACTTATGATTTTTTCTTTTAATTTGATAAAATTGAAGTGTTACTAAACAACAACAACAACAACATACATGAAGAATTATTAGAAAAATTTAATAAGATATTGTTGCCTAACATATATATATATATATATATATATATATATTTTTTTTTTTTTTTTTTTTTTTTTTTTTTTTTTTTTGTGGAGAGCTTTATTTTTCGACAGTTAATAAATATTTGTTTTCTTAATTGTCGAATGACAATTATCATAGTAAGAATATTTTTTACAAAGGAATACCAAAAAATTAATAAATAAAATAATCATCAATTGAACCAGTCAAATATATAGAGAATTGTATTAAGACTCACAATATACAATCATGGTTGTTCGCACAGCAAAAGAAAAAAAATGAGAGAAGCTGTGGTGAAACTCTAACAATCAAGTACACGAAGAGAGATAAAATAAGAAAATATTATGATCACTCCATTTGAAGTGAAGAAAACGAAGAAGAAAGTACATAATATTGGAAAAAGAATTAACTGGACTTAAAAGGAGGATAAAAGCATGTAACGATCTGACCGGTCATTTTGTGAATCAAATTCATGTTCGGCGACATAAGGTTTTGAACAGATTCGTATTATTTGACTTGCATGCGTGGTCGAGTTTAGTTACCGGATGATTCAGAGTCAATTTGGAAGAAGGATTCTAGTTTTAGAAGCTTACGCAATAAGAGTTGACCGGAATTTGACTACTCTGAAATAGTGTTTTGATGATTCCAATAGTTTTGTATGGTGATTTTGGACTTATATGTGCGTCCGGATTTAGATTTGGAGGTTCGTAGGATAATTTGAAGCATTTTGGCGAAAATTCAAAGTTGAAGTTTTGGAAGGTTAAAAGGTTTGACCGGAAGTTGACTTTATTGATATGGGGATCAGATTGTGATTTTGAGAGTTGGACAAACTCCGTTATGTCATTTGGGACTTGCATGCAAAATTTGACGCCATTTTGGGTTGATTTGATATGTTTCGGCACGAGTTTTAGAAGTTGGAAGATTTGAAAGTTCATAGGTTCGATTTGAGGTGTGATTCGTAATTTTGACGTTATTTGATCTAATTTGAGGCCTTGAGTAGGTTTGTGTTATGTTACGGGACTTGTCGGTATGTTCGGACGAGGTCTCGAGTAGCTTGGGTGAGTTTCAGATAGGTTTAGGTTGTGTTGCGCTTGTTTTTTATGCTTCATCGTCGTTTCTTCAAGCATAAATGGTACCACATTAATAAAATGAGATCCAAATTCAGTTTTAATTGAACCATTAGATCCGTGTCGTAAGGATAGAGCCATAGAAAAAAGAATCGTTGAATTTGGACATCGTATGAGGGAGTTATGCTCATTTCCGTGTCGGGGAGACTGCTGGTTTCTGGTGTGGTCGCAATTGCGAACATTCTTATCGCAATTGCGATGCTCAGTTCGCAATCGCGAACTTTTTGTTGCAAATGCGACCTTTTCCAGCCCTATTCTTGTTCGCAATTGCAGAGGCTTCTTCGCTTTTGCGAGGGTTCGCAATTGCGAACTCTAAATTGCAAATGCGACATCTGCAACTTATTTTCAACTGTCTAATTCGGGTTTTTGCTTCATTTTGTGATAGTTTTGAACCCTAGGTCCGAGAGTGGCCGATTTTGAGAGAGGAATTTCATCTATGATCGTTAGACAAGTGCGCTTGATAAATTTCTAAGTATACTCATGATTTTATTTGAGTTTTAACATCAAAATGGTGAGAATCAAAGGGAAAATTTGAGAAATTTGTAAACAATTTCAAAAATGAATAATGAGGATTTGGAGGGTGATTCGTTATCGGAATTTGATAATTTTGGTATGATTGAAATCGTATTGGAATGGGTGTTCGGATTTTTGTGAATTTTATCGGGTTTCGAGGTGCGGGCTCGGGGGTTGACTTTTTACTTTTTTGTTAAAGATCGAAGCTTTATTATCCATAATTGTTTTCTATGAGTTTTATATATGGTTTGAAGTTATTTTGGCTAGATTTAAGCCGTCCGGAGGTTGCTTCACTCGAGAAGTTCATTTTAGAGTAACTGTCTAGCTTCTTTAAAGTAAGTATCGTGCCTAACTTTGTGTGGGAGAAACTACCCCTTTGGATTTGAGTCTTTGGTGATAATTGTGTCATGTGAAGTCCGTGTACGCGAGGTGATGAGCCCATGCTCGTGCTCGGGCTTATTTGTGGGATGTTGACCTTTTAGGGCTCTTAGGTTCTTATGTTCATTAGATATGAAGTTGTTTTGTTATGCTAAGTTCCCCATTTACTAGTTTCACCTTTATGTGTCTTTATTGGAATTAATGGCTTCATGTTCCACTCTTATTGCCTATTTGACTCTTGTGTGACTTAACTAAAGTTGTTACCTCTTCGATTAACATGCCATCCTTTCCTAATTACTTATCTTTATTTGAAATTATTATTATCTCTTCTGTAACTGTTTATCCTTAATTGAGGCCATGCTTATCCTTTCTATTGTTTATCCTTAATTGAATTGTTATGCCTCTTTCGTGAGTGCTAAATCCTAAATGAAGTTAGTTATCCTTTATCATAGTTTCCTTATCCTTATTTGGAATTATCGACTCGTGATATCTCTCTTGTTGTTGAATTGCACTTATGTGGAGGTCATTGCTACACAGTATCTCTTCTTGTTGAGTTATTGCTAGGTGGTATCGTTATTTTCTGTTGTGTCTTTCCTTGTGAGTTCGTTTCTTTTGTTTCTTTGAGTTCCGGAATTTCTGAGTTGATTTATTTGACGTACTCTTGTGTTATTGTCGTTGTTGATGTTGTACTTGTTATTGTGATACACGAGGTTTCTGCATTGCGGTTGTTATTTTGATGCATGAGGTTTCTACCGTGTGGTTGTTATTGTTATGCACGAGGTTTTTGTCATGCGGTTGTTATTGTGAAGCTCGAGGTTTCTGCCATGCGGATGTTATTGTGTTGTACGAGGTTTCTGTCCTGCTATTGTTACTATTGATATTTGCACATGCGGGGTGACAAGGCCGACTATATATGTGTGTTGCGCATATGGATAGACAAGGTGGAAAAATTATTATGCACGTGTGACGAGACAAGGCGGGAATTTACTTTATTATTGCGCACGTGACGAGACAAGGTGGGCTATGTCGGGAATTGATTGTGATGACTTGTGATGTCCTGGGGGCATTGTTATCATTGTTATTTGTGTTGTGGTGTGCCTACCTTATGTGAGTTATACCGTTTTCATTTTGTGATGATCGTTTCTTATGTATCATTTATTGGTTCTATTCTTATTAGTTGGCCTGAACTGTGATAGAACACTGGCACAAGCATACACGTAATTAATCACCCCTAATGATTCAAGGAAATGGATCTTGATGTTATTGATCATTTTTATACACCCTCGTCTATTCCCCTCTATGTGAGAAGGGTTATATTGGCATGTGCGTCGTCCTTGCAGTTATTAGCTGTGATGAAGGCACAAGATGCCAAGTCTTTAGGGTTCACGAATTGGGATCATGAATTATGAATATTTTGAGGTTCGGTACCTCGTGGAGATTATTGGATAAAACCTGATGTGAATGTTGTTATTTTCATCTAGTTGCTACCTGTCTTTCTTTTAATTGTGTTCACCAGATTTAGACTGTGTTCAGCTTACTCCACTGTTATTACTTGTTGTGTTCCGTTGCTAATTATTGTTTCTATTTCTTATTGCAAGTACCATATTATCATTGTCATTATGTGTATCTTTATAGAGATATTGTATTATGTTAGTTCTACACTTATTCTCGCTTAGGTTATTTAGTCCAGTAGGTACCTTGGTTGTTCCTAGTTACTACTCCACCGAGGTTAGTCTTGATACTTATTGGGTACCGCTATGGTGTACTCATACTACGCTTCTGCATATTTTTGTACAAATCCAGGTATTTTGGAGTCAGTCGATCATTAGCTAGCTGTACATATTTTGCTATAGAGACTCAAGGTGAACCTGTTGTTGCGTTCGCGGGCTTCAGAGTCACTTTCTGATGTTGTGTTTATACTGTTTGTCTTTATTTCAAAACAGTTATATTTGTAGACCTCCTAGTAACTCCGTAGAGCTTATGACTTGTACTACCGATTTTGGGGATTGTAAATTGTATAGATATTTCAATTCCTTATTGTCAGATGTTGGTTAAATACTGTTATTATTTCAATGAATGTTAGGCTTACCTATTCCCTAAGACTAGGTACCATCACGACCTCTTATGGAGGGAGATTTGGGTCTTGACAAGTTGGTATCATAGCTCTAGGTTCGTAGGTTCTACGAGTCATAAGCGAGTTTAGTAGAGTCTTGTGAATCGGTACGGAGACGTCTGTACTTATCTTCGAGATGCTACGGAACTATTAGGACATTTTCACTTCTTTCATTCCTATCGTGTGAGTCTATTGATCTTGGAGTTTGAGCTTTTATCATTCTATTCTCTCATAGATGGTGATAACACGAGCTGCAGTTACTGAAGACATTGCCACCGGAGCAGGTGTCGCTAGGGGCAGAGGCAGAGGCAAAGGCCGAAGAGGAGCACGTTGTCACGACCCAAAATCCATTAATGGTCGTGATGGCGCCTAACACCGCTATCAGGAAAGCTAACAATAATTTATTAACTCGATTATTCATTTTAGTATTTTGAAATCATAATTTTCCTTCAATTAAATAATCAGAGATAAAATTTACATAGTAAATAATAATAATTTTCTCAACTACAATACTGAACAACTCATAAGTACCCCTAAACCCGGTGTTACTAGTGCATGAGCATCAAATAGGAAGTAAAATAAAATATGGCATCTGTCTAGAATACAATTAGATAGAAAAGTACAAATAACTCTAAAGGAGACTCTGTTGGCTGCAGATCGTAACCTGATATGCAGCTCGCGACAAGTCCCCTCATCATATGTGCCTCCGACCTAAGGACTACTGGACATAAAATAACCTGCACAAAAATGTGTAGCAAGTGTAGTATGAGTACGTAAATCAACGTGTAACCAATAAGTATCTAGCCTAACCCCGGAGGAGTAGTTACGAGGGGTCGACATCGACACTCACTAGTGGTCCAATAATATCAGGTACAGTAAGGAGGCGGACAATTATAAGGTAGAGTAAATAAACAAAATAAATCAGTGTAAATATGTAGTACAACTCCCCTTGCTACAGTAAAATCAAGCTCTCAATTAGAAAATTCCTCCTCAACTGGAGCACATATAAATATGAATAATGGACCTCACCAAATAAGTTCTTATAATTCGAATCAGGGAAAACATTACAGATACTATCACGACCCAAATTCCATTATAGGTCGTGATGGCGCCCAACCCCGATGCTAGGCAAGCCGACACTGATCAACTAGTGAGTTCCCATTTTTATTTAAACAATCCCAACAACTAACTTTACTTAAATTTAAGGCATTTTCTAAATAACGAAAATTTTCTTTTTAAGGTAATCAAAACAGAAGCAACTAGAAGAAATCATGACTATAGAAATACAACCCAAAAATCAAGTCTACTAATATGTGCCAAGATCTAGTGTCACAAGTGTGTGGGCAACTAGTAGAATATAAGATGACTATCCTACTGTCTGGTATAGAATAGACAAAATACAAGCAAAACAAGAGAAACTCTGGCATGCTGCTGAATGGCTAGATAGGGGGCAGCTCACCGTGAAGTCTCATTCCCAAATCAGGAGTGTGCGCCTGGCAGATAACTAGATGCACCAGCCTCAGTTCCTATGCGATTAAGTACAGAAATGTAGTATGAGTACATAAACAATATGTACCCAGTAAGTATCCATTCTAACCTCGAAGAAGTAGTGACGAAGGGTCGACTTGAACTCACTAGGGCCAACAATAACATAATTAAAGTGTTATGCTAAGTATGGATATCATAAATAATACTGACAATAAACATCAGGAAGTGACAAGTTCTTCTTTCATAAATAAAATGTCAATTTCCGTCATATCATTTAACAATTTACATTTCAAGGCAGTAAAGCAGTACAAATCACAGAAACTTCCAAATAAATAACGTGCGCAAGTTATGCCAAGGTCGAACGGCCTGATCCAACATAATAATAAAATGTGCGCTGCCTGAGAGTCGAACATCGTGAACCATAAATGCATCTATTCACCCTACTCGCTAATCATTCATGCGACGCGGTCATATAAATTTAATCATTTAAATCAAACTCTTCCTTAAATTCTTTTCTTTAAAAGAACAAGGCAATTCAACTGGAAGCTTTAAATCCTTATAAGTTCTCAACTTAATTACATTTATCACAAATAGCAAGTATCATCAAATAGTTGTGTTCACAAATCATGGTGTGAACATAAACTACCCCGACATAACATGAATAGTAGCTACGTACCGACTCTCGTCACTTCGTGCGTATGTAGCTCCCACAAATACTCACATTTTAAATAAAATTCACCTATGGAGACATTTCCCTCTTACAAGGTTATAAAGGAGACTTACCTCGTATCAAAGCCTACTTCCCAAATTCAAGACGCGATCAAACCTCCAAATTTGACCCCAACAACTCGAAGCTAGTCAAACATTACATAAACTAATCAATCTATGCTCAAAAGTTCATAATTCCACCATTTAAGTGATTGCCCAACCCAATTTGTAAGATTTCTAAAATTCATCCCCGGGCCCACATGCCCGGATTCTGGAAATTTTTGAAAAAGGTTGTTACCCACAACCCAAGGAACATAAATATATAATTTTCATAATTGCCATAACAATATTTGTGGTAAAACTCCATTTTTATCAAAATTCTAGGTTTTCCTCTAAAACCATGATTTTCACTAATTTTTACATGTTAATCTACCCATAATATAAGTATTTAACTCACATATGGTAGAAATTCTTACCTCCAAAAGCTAGATGAAAATCCATCTCAAGAATCGCCAAAGAATGAGTGAAATGTGAAAAAATTGGTCTAAGTATCGTATTAAATGAACCTCACCGCCTTCAGATTTTTCGCACCTGCGGGAAGATGGCTGCACCTGCAGAAAATCCATCGCAGATGCGCATCCTCCCCTACTGTCCAAGTTCCGCATCTGCGGGCTCAAGGGACTGCACCTGCGCACAGGCTTGCACCTGCGACCACTGGCCTCGCACCTGCGGTCGCACAAGTGCTTCAAAACGTCCGCACTTGCGGTGCCTGGGCTGTCCTCCCATCTTCGCTTCTGCGGTTCATGGCTCGCACCTGCGACTGACCAACCACAGGTGCGGTCACACCAGAACTGGTGCACCAACAACTCTTTTGACCTTCAAACTCAACTCGTGCAACATTTGAATGGTATCCGTCGCCCCCGAGGCCCCGTTCAAACATACTAACAAGTTTGGAATCATAAGACGGACACACTCAAACTCTCAGAATGCCCGGAACAACATTAAAACTAAGAATCGCAACCCAAAAACGATGAATCAAACTTAAGAACTTCAAGTTTTTCATATCACTTCGAATGCGCCGAAACGTACTTGAACTACTGGGAATGACACCAAATTTTATGTGCAAGTCTTAAATGATATTACAGAACTATTCTTGGTCTCGAAATTCTGTTCGAACTTCGGTATCACCAAAACGCGTTCCAAACCAAATTTAAAGAAATTCTAAAACCTTCAAGAACCAACTTTCACTATTAGGCGCCGAAATACTCCCGGGTCATTCAAAACCCGATCCGAGCATACGCTCAAGTCCAAAATCATCATACGAACCTATTGGAACCGTCAAATCCCAATTCTGAGGGTTTTTACTCAAAGTGTTGACCCAAGTCAAACTTGGCCTTTTCGGCCAACCTTAAGGAGCCAAGTGTTTCAATTTCACTACAAACTCTCCCAAATCCTGAACCGACCATCCCCGCAAGCCATAAATCAGTAAAAGCAAGTCGGCATGATACCTCCAGAGCATAGACACGTGAAAAACTGGATGAACCCTTGATAGGTTGGGAGGTAAAGCGAGCTCATAAGCGACCTCTCCAACTCTCCCAAATACCTCAAATGGGCCTATAAACCTTGGTCTCAACTTGCCCTTCTTTCTGAATCTCATAATACCCTTCATCGGCGAGAGTTTCAAGAGAACCTTCTTGCCGACCATAAATGATACATCGCGCGCCTTTTGATCCACGTAACTCTTCTGTCTCGATTGTGCTGTGCGGAACCGCTCTTGAATCAACTTCACCTTTTCCAAGGAATATTTCACCAAATCCATACCATATAGCTTAGCCTCGCCGGGCTCAAACCACCCGATGGGGGAACGACATCGCCGACTGTGTAAAGCCTCAAATGGAGCCATCTCAATGCTGGACCGATAGTTGTTGTTGTAAGTAAACTCTGCCAAAGGAAAAAATTGATCCCATTGTCCCCCAAAGTCAAGCACACAGGCCCTAAGCATGTCCTCCAAGATCTGAACTGTCCACTCTGACTGCCAGTCGGTCTAAGGATGGAACACAGTGCTGAGCTCTACTCGGGTACCCAACTCACTCTGTACGGCTCTCCAGAAGTGTAAAGTGAACTGAGGGCCTCTATCTGGCCTCTGGTGCTCATACTTAACCTGCTGGAAATTTAGGCACCTAGAAACATACTCAACTATGTCCTTCTTCAGCCGACACCACCAATAGTGCTAACTTATATCCCGATATATCCTCGTATCACCTGGATGAATAGAATATTGAGAACTGTGCGCCTCCTCTAGAATCCTCTCCCTCAAGCCATCGGCATTAGGAACACATATACGACCCTGGAGCCGCAAGACTCCATCCTCGCCAATAGAAACCTCCTTGGCACCACCCTATAATACCGTCTCTCTAAGAACTTCCAAGTACGGGTCATCAAACTGTCGGGCCTTGATCTGCCCCAATAATAAAGAATAAGCAACAACACATGCAAGAACTCGGCTAGGCTCTGAAATGTCCAACCTCACAAGTCTGTAAGCCAAGGACTGAATGTCCAAAGCTATTGGCCTCTCCTATGCTGATATGAATGACAAACTACCCATACTCTCTACCTTCCTGCTCAAGTCATCCGCGACCACATTCGCCTTACCCGGATGATAAAGAATGGTGATGTCATATACTAACTCAAGTCATCTACGCTGCCTCAAATTGAGATCCCTTTGCTTGAACAAGTGCTGCAAACTACGGTGGTCGGTATAAACCTCACAAGACACCCCACATAAGTAATGCCTCCAAATCTTAAGAGCATGAACAATCGTGGCCAACTCCAATTCGTGCAAAGGGTAGTTCTTCTCATGGGGCTTCAGCTGACGTGAAGCATATGCAATAACTCGCCCCTCCTGCATCAATACACATCTCAAGCCAACGCGTGAAGCATCGCAATAAACTGTATACATGCTCGAATCGGAAGGCTAAGTTGTCTTGAGCTTCTGAAAGATCGCCTCACAATCATCAGACCAACAGGATGGAGCACCCTTCTGAGTCAATCTAGTCAAAGGTGCTGCAATGGATGAAAAGCCCTCCACAAACCAGTGATAATACGCTGCTAACCTCAAGAAACTCCTGATCTCGGTTACCGAAGTAGGACAAGACCAACTCTGGACTGCCTCAATCTTGTTGGGATCCACCTAATACCCTCGCCTGATACAACATGTCCAAGAATGCCACAGAATCCAACCAAAACTCACACTTGGAGAACTTAGCATACAACTTCTGTTCCCACAAAGCCTGGAGCACTACTCTCAAATACTGCTCGTGCTCCCCCAAGCTGCATGAGTAGATCAAGATGTCATCAATGAAGACAATAACAAAGGAGTTGATATAAGGTCTGAACACCCTGTTCATCAAGTCCATAAAGGTCGTTGGGGTATTGGTCAAGCCGAATGACATCACTAGAAACTCATAATGGCCATATCTAGTACGGAAGGCAGTCTTCGGAACATCTGAGTCCCGAATCTTCGGCTGATGGTACCCTGATCCCAAGTCAATCTTAGAAATCACCCTAGCACCCTGCAACTGGTCAAACAAATCATCGATACGTGGCAATGGGTGCTTGTTCTAGATGGTAACTTTGTTCGACTAGTGGTAATCAATTCACATCTGCAGAGTCCCATCCTTCTTCTTCAGAAATAATATTGGTGCACCCTAAGGTGATACACTCGGTCTGACAAATATCCTTGCTAGAAACTCCTCAAGTTGTTCCTTTAACTCCTTTAATTCTTTCAGAATCATACAGTACGGTGGAATAGATATAGGCTGGGTGCCTGGAGCCAAGTCAATGCAGAAATTAATATCACGATCTGGCGGCAAGCTGGAAGGTCAGAAGGAAAGACATTGGCGAACTCCCAGACTACTAGCACTGAATCAATCGTCGGAGACTGCGGTAGTGTCCCGAACATAGGCTAGATAAGCCAAGCAACCATTCTCGACCATATGTCAGGAAAGAGATAACCCGACTGGATGTACTGACAAATGAACCCTTCCACTCCAACCTAGGCAACTCCAGCACCGCTAAGTTAACAGTCTTGGCATGGCGATCAAGGATGGCGTGATGTGGAGATAACCAGTCCATGCCTAGGATGACCTCAAAGTTGGTCATATTAAGTAACAGAAGGTCCGCTCTAGTATTGTAGACACAGAATGTGACCACACAGAACCGGTAGATCCGATCCACAACCACAGAATCGCCCCCAAGAGTGGACACATAAACAGAAGTACCCAAGGACTCACGAGGAATATCCAGGAAATGAGCAAATAGAGATGATACATATGAATAGGTGGACCCTGGATCAAATAACACCGAAGCATCCCTACTGCAGATAGAAACGGTACCTATGATCACGGCATCTGAGGCCACTGCATCTGGTCTGGCTGGAAAAGCATAGAACCTAGCTCGAGCGTCGGCTGGTTGGCCTCCACCTGACTATCCTCCACTTATAGGACGACCTTTACCTACCTGCCCTCTGCCTCTGGGTGGCCGGACAACTGGCGTGGCTAGTGGAGCTTAAATCAGGGGCTGCTGACCCTGCTGCACTGCCTTGCCTCGAAGCCTAGGGCAGGTCCTCTTCATGTGACCCAGATATCCACACTCGTAACAACCTCTCAGTACCATAGACTATTGTCCCGAAGTCTGACCCTGATGGCCTGAATACCCACTAGAAGGACCCTGGTTGGCTGGTGGGTGGTATGAAATATCTAGCATGGCACTGAAATAGGCACTAGAAGAACCTTGATGAACTGGTGGGCGGTAAGAACTCTCTGGCATGATGTTGAAGTGGGATCGCACCAGAGCACCTCGAGGAAGTGGTGGTGCTGAATATGTGGACTTGCTAGGATGACCCTTCCCAAACTGACCTATGCCCCTAGCCAAGGCACCTCTAGACTCTTCAGAGAAACGGTCCCTCTTGTCCTGTTGTATCTTCTCTCTACCCATCTGACGGTAGCCCTCGATCCTCCGAGCAATCTTCACTACCAGCTGATAAGGAGTCCCCATCTCAACCTCTCGGGCCATGCTGGCCCTAATACCAGAGTACAACCCCGCAACAAATCTTCGCACTCTCTCTGCGTCAGTAGGAAGTATCATGAGTGCATGGCGAGACAACTTAGAAAACCTTGCCTCATAGTCGGTCACTGACATCTGACCTTGCTCAAGCTGCTCAAACTGATACCGCAACTCTTCCCTTTTGGAGGGTGGAATATACCTGTCCAAGAAAAGCTGTCTGAACTGGACCCAAGTCATGGGAGGAGAACCTGATAGTCTGCCAAGAAGGTAAGACTGCCACCATCTACATGCCCTGCCCTCCAGCTGGAAAGTAGTGAAGTACACCCCATGAGACTCCAATATCCTCATGTTGTGCAGTTTTCCCTGCACCTATCAATGAAGTCCCGGGTGTCCTCATGACGATCGCCTCCGAAGACTGGAGGGTGTAATCTGGTCCACCTTTCCAATAGAATCTGTGGCTCACCATCTACAGCTGGTATAGGCCCATGCACAACTACTGCAACTGGCTCCTCCGCGGGTAGTGTACCCGGAGTCTTATACACTGTAGTTGCATGCCCAGGAGCCTGAGCAGTAGAGGTCTGTGCTCCCCCTCCCTCCTGAGATGTGGTTATGTCTACTGGAAATAAACCAGTCTGGGTCATAGAATCCATGAACCGCAGCATACGACCCATGACATCATGAAAGCCCGGTGATATCCTGAAATCTACCAGGGCTGGCTCTGCTGCGGGCACCTCGCCCTGCTCCTCATCGATGGGATCCTCCACTGGATCTGCTGGTGGTTCTACCAGGGCAACTCTGGGATGCCCTCGTCCCTACCTCGGGCCGGTGCCCTCCCCTGACCTCGGCCTCCAATAATAGGGGAGCAGCTCCTCCCGGGTCTGGAACGTCTTGTGCGCACGCTCTCATCATCTGTGAGAGAATATATGGAAGAACTTAGTATACCATCAACTGCACGATAATAGATGAATAAAGAGTAGTTTCCTAACATCCTATAGCCTCTCGAAGATAAGTACGGACGTCTCCACACCGATCCGCAAGACTCTATTAGACCTGCCCATAACTTCTGAGACCTACGTGAACCTAGTGCTATGATACCATGTTGTCACGACCCAAATTCCATTACAGGTCGTGATGGCGCCTAACACCGATGTTAGGAAAGCCGACACTGATCAACTAGTGAGTTCCCATTTTTATTTAAATGATCCCAACATCTAACTTTACTTAAATTTAAGGCATTTGATAAATAATGAAAATTTTCTTTTTAAGGTAATCAAAACGGAAGCAACTAGAAGAAATCATGACTATAGAAATACAACCCAAAAATCAAGTCTACTAATATGTGCCAAGATCTAGTATCACAAGTCTGTGGGCAACTAGATAAATATACAAAAGATGACTATCCTACTGTCTGGGATAGAATAGACGGAATACAAGCAAAACAAGAGAAACTCTGGCATGCTGCTGAACGGCTAGAAAGGGGGGCAACTCACCGTGAAGTCTCAGTCCCAAATCAGGAGTGGGCGCCTGGCGGATAACTAGATGCACTGGGCTCAGATCCTGTACAATTAAGTATAGAAACGTAGTATGAGTACATAAACAATATGTACCCAATAAGTATCCAGTCTAACCTCAAAGAAATAGTGACGAGGGGTCGACTTGACACTCACTAGGGTCAAAAATAACATAATTAAAGTGTTATGCTAAGCATGGATATCATGAATAATACCGACAGTAAACATCAGGAAGTGACAAGTTCTTCTTTCATAAATAAAATGTGAATTTCCATCATGTCAATTAACAGTTTACATTTCAAGGCAGTAAAGCAGTACAAATCACAGAAAGTTCCAAATACATAACATGCGCAAGTTATGTCGAGGTCGTACGGCCCGACCCAACATAATAATAAAATGTGCACTGTCAGAGGGTCGAACGGCGCGAACCATAGATGCATCTATTCACCCCGCTCACTAATCAGTCATGCGACGGTCAAATATAAATTTAATCATTTGAATCAAACTCTTCCTTAAATTCTTTTCTTTAAAAGAAAAAGCCAATTCAACTGGAAGCTTTAAATCCTTAGAAGTTCTCAACTTAACTCCATTTATAACAAATAGAAAGTATCATCAAATGGCGGTGTTCACAAAGCATGGTGTGAACCTAAATTACCAAGACATAACATGAATAGTAGCTACGTACTGACTCTCGTCACTTCGTGCGTATGCAGCCCCACAAATACTCACATTTTTAATCAAATTCACCTATGGGGAAATTTCCCTCTTACAAGGTTAGAAAGGAGGCTTACCTTGTATCAAAGCCTACTTCCAAAATTCAAGAACGCGCTCAAACCTCCAAATTTGACGCCCAACAACTCAAAGCTAGTCATACATTACATAAACTAATCAATCTATGCTCAAAAGTTCATAATTCCACCATTTAAGTGATTCCCGAACCTAATTTTCAAGATACCTAAAATTCATCCCGAGCCCACGTTCCCGGATTCTGGAAATTTTTAAATAAAGTTATTACCCACAACTCAAGGAACATAAATATATAATTTTCACTAAGTTCTAAAACCATTTTCGTGTGTAAACTCCAATTTTATCAAAATCCTAGGTTTTCCTCTAAACCTATGATTTTCACTAATTTTTACATGTTAATCTACCCATAATCTAAGTATTTAACTCACATATGGTAGAAATTTCTTAACTCCAAAATCGAGATGATAATCCCTCTTAAGAAGCTCCAAGAATCGCCCAAGGAGTGAGTGAAATGTGCAAAAAATGGTCTAAGTCCTGTATTAAATAAACCTCACTGCCTTCAACTTTTTTGTACCTGCGTGGAAATGGCCGCACCTGCGGAAAATCCATCGCAGGTGCACATCCTCCCCTACTTGCCAAGCTCCGCATTTGCGAGATCAAGGAACCGCACCTGCGCACAGGCTCGTACCTGCGACCACTGGCCTCGCACCTGCGGTCGTGCAAGTGCGTCAAAACATCTGCACCTGCGGTGCCTGGGCTATCCTCCCACATTCGCTTCTGCGGCTCATGGCTCGCACCTGCGAGCTCGCACCTGCAGTTGACCAACTGCAGGTGCGGTGACACCAGAACTGGTGCACGAGCAGCTCTTTTGAGCTTCAAACTCAACTTGTGCAACGTTCAAATGGTATTTGGGGGCCCCGAGGCCCCGTACAAACATACCAACAAGTTTGGAATCATAGGGTGGACTCACTCGAACTCTCGGAATGCCCGAAACAACATTAAAACTAAGAATCGCAACCCAAAACTGTCACGACCCAAATTCCCAACCCTCGGTGATCCATCATTTAAAACAATTAAAACATAATATTAGATCTAATATTATCCAATAAATGAATCCAGAATAATGTGTGAAATAATGAAACAAAACTCAAAACTAATACAAATGTCTAGCTACCCAGGATTTGGAGTCACAATTCACGAACTACTAAAGAATACTACAAGTATTTGGCTGAAAGAAAATATATATCTGTTTAGAATGAAATAAAAACAGTAACTAAAATAATGTGGAGAAGACTACAGCAATTTGCGGACGCCAGCAGATCTACCTTGTGTCTCCGTACGAATGATCAGCTAAAACTTGAAAATCAGCTCTGGCCGGAACCTGGATCTGTACAAGAAGTGCAGAGTGCAGTATCAGTACAACTGACCCCATGTACTGGTAAGTGTCGAGCCTAACCTTGATGGGGTAGTGACGAGGCTACGACGGGGCATTTATAACATAACCTGGATACAATGTATAATAGAGCAAGAAGGGGATACTAAAATAAATAAACAATAACTTGCAGCAATTAATAAAATAACTCAGCTAACTTTTCTAGATCTCAGCCATAGCCAGTCTTTACGAAAATTTCCAAGTTATAATTTAAATAATGGTAAAAGAAGAATATGGTAACAACAACCCGATCCCACCTGTCCATCGTTACTATTCCTCCTTATATATATCACTCTTATTTCTCCTGTTGCGGCGTGCAACCCGATCCCACATGTCCACCCTTATTACTCCTTGTTTCAGCGTGCAACCCGCTCTCACCAGACAATCACTTCTCATTATTTGTAATAAAGGTTTCACAAATTAGATCAAAGTCTTTCACAGTATTTATGTCTCAATAATGGTAAACAGAAAGTTGTACTATTCAGAAGCTTCACTAATTAACATTACATAGCGAAACCAACCGGAATGTATCATAAAACACCGACAACCAGCTCAATCATTAATGTACCACAATGAAGCTAAGGAACAATTAATACTTCCAAATAAGTGAAACAATATCAATCAAACAAGTAGACAAAACAAGTAGGCATGGAGGCATCAATGATCATGAAACAATTAAGACAGGAATATAATAAATTACAAATGGGGAAGGGACCATGCTAACCATATAATTTGGTGGTGCATAGATACTCGTCACCTCACCTATACACCATACACATGCTATTTCACATAGCATTTAAGTTGGGGATTCCTAATCCCTCAAGTCAAGGTTAAACTAAACACTTACCTCAATTTCGCAGGCCACTCACTGCTCAATTACAACTTTTCCTTTCGAATTCACCTCCAACACGCTCGTATCAAATAATAATTAGTTCAATATCATTAATTAGTGCTAAAGGAACTAACTTTAATGCAAAACTATGGTTTTCCTAAGTTTTCTAAAAAAAGTTAAAAACTGACCTTGGGCCCGCTTGGTCCGAAATCGGGGTTCAGAGCAAATTCCATTTACCCATTCACCCGCGAGCCCGCATATGTAATTAGTTTCAGAATCCGACCCTAATTCGAGCTCAAAATTCCATTTTTACAAGATTCTCTAGTTCTACCCAAACCTCCAATTTCTACCATGAAAACCCTTGATTTTTTATTGAAAAGTGATTGAAAAAAATGGGTAATTGAAAGAAAATAGTTTAGAATCGTTTACCAACACTTTTGGGGATGAACTTGTGGGTTGAAAGTCGCCTCCAGGTCTTCTTAGTTGAAAAATATGAGAAAAATAGTTGCTGCCCATTTTAATTCTGTTATTAAATCACTGGACAGGCCTTCATCGCGTTCGCGATGGGCATGTCGCGATCGCGTAGTATCATGGCCCAGTGGCCTTCACGTTCGCGAGGGATCGAACGCGTTCGCAATGCTTGGAGACTTGTGACCATCGCAATCGCGGCCCAATGGTCGTGTTCGCGTGGAACAAATCGAGTCCCCTCCCCAGGCCCACTTACTCATCGCGTTTGCGTAAGTCAGCACGTGTTCGCGAAGGGTATCCCACAAGTGCTTCGTGTTCACGGCCAAGACTTCACGTTCGCGAAGAAAGAAATGACCCCCAGTACATTTTACTTTACGCGATCGCGGGAGAAGCTTCGTGATCGCGAAGAAGAACGCACCAGTGCACCAGTAGCATCAAAACAACAGACTTTTACAAGTTCAAAACATCTTGAAGCCTACCCGAAACTCACCCGAGCCTCGGGGCTCCAAACCAATAATGCACGCAAGTCTAAAAACATCATACGGACTTGCTCGTGCGATCAAATAACAAAAATAACACCTAAAACTACTAATTTCACCTCAAAACTCCTGATTTTCTCAAGAACACTTCAATTTCTCTATTTTCTCAAACGGACGTCCGAATCACGTCAAATGAACACCGATTTCCACCAAATTTCAGAGATAGTACTTAAACATAATAATAAACCTATACCGGGCTCCGGAATCAAAATACATGCCCGATACCAACCAGTTAAAACATTAATTTATTTCCTTATTTCCTTTAAAAACCAGTATAACAATTTTCCTTAGAAATTGATTTCTAAAGCTAGGGGCCTCGGAATTCAATTCCGGGCATACGACCAAATCCCATATTTTACTGCGGACCTCTCAGGACTGTCGGAACATGGGTCCAGGTCCGTTTACTCCGAACGCTGACCAAAGTCAACTAAAAATCAATTTTAACTCTCAAAATTTATTATTTCAGATAATTTCACATAAAGGCTTTCCGGATTCACGCCCAAACTGCGCACTCAAATCGAGGTAAATATAATTAATCTTGTTAAGGCTAATGAGCCCAGAATGGAGTCTTAATTCATATAATGACCCTTTGGGTCATCACAATCTCCACCTCTAAAACAAACGTTCGTCAACGAACGGACATAGAAAAGTACCTGAACTAGCGAACAAGTGTGGATATCTACTCTACATGTTCGACTCGGACTCCCAAGTAGCTGCCTCGGCAAGGTGACCTTTCCACTACACTCGAACTGAAGGGTAACTCTTTGACCTCAACTGATGAACCCGTCGGTCTAAAATGACTACCGGCTCCTCCTCATAAGTCAAATCCTTGTCCAATTGGACGGTTGTCAAATCTAACATGTGGGACGGGTCACCATGATGTTTCCGGAACATAGACACATGGAATACTGGATGAACTGAGGATAACCCTAGAGGCAACGCAAGTGTATAAGCTACCTCCCCCACTCTCTCGAGAATCTCAAATGGCCTGATATACCTAGGGCTCAACTTGCCCTTCTTCCCGAATCTCATAACACCCTTCATGGGTGATACCCCAAGTAATACCCTCTCTCATACCATGAATGCTACATCGCGAACTTTACGGTCGGCATAACTCTTTTGCCTGGACTGAGCTGTACGAAGTCGATCCTGTATAATCTTGACCCTGTTCAAGGCCTCCTAAACTAAGTCTGTACCCAATAACCGAGCCTCTACCGGCTCAAACCATCCAACTGGCGATTTGCACCGTCTACCATATAATGCCTCATAGGGATCCATCTGAATGCTCGACTGGTTGTTGTTATTGTAGGCAAAGTCCGCTAACGGCAAGAAGTAATCCCAAGAACCTCCAAAGTCAATAACACAGGCATGGAGCATATCCTCCAAGATCTAAATAGTACACTCGGACTGTCCGTCTGTCTTCGGATGGAATGTTGTGCTAAACTCAACCCGTGTACCCAACTCATACTGAACTGCCCTCCAAAAGTGCGAGGTCAACTGCGTACCTCGATCAGAAATAATAGACACTGGCATACTGTGAAGACGAACGATCTCCCGAATGTATATCTCTACCAATCGCTCCGAAGTATAAGTACTTTCCACCAGAATGAAATGTGCTGATTTAGTCAGCAGATCCACAATAACCCAAACAGCATCGAATTTCCTCTAAGTCCGTAGGAGTCCAACAACGAAGTCCATAGTGATACGCTCCCACTTCTACTCAGGAATCTCTATCTGCTAAGTCAAACCACCGGGTTTATGATGCTCATACTTCACCTATTGACAATTCAAGCAACGAGCCACATAAGCAACAATATCCTTCTTCATCCTCGGTCACCAATAATGTTGCCGCAGGTCTTGGTACATCTTGGCAGCACCCGGGTGAATAGAATACTTAGAACTGTGAGCCTCTTAAAGGATCAACTCACGAAGCCCATCAATATTAGGCACACATATACGTCCCTGCATCCTCAAAACACCGTCATTTCCAACTGTAACCTTCTTGGCACCACCGTTCCGAACTGTGTCCCTAAGGACCATCAAATGCGGGTCATCATCCTGCCGATCTCTTATACGCTCAAATAAGGAAGACCGAGCGACTGTACAAGCTAGAACAGGGATGGGAAAAATATCCAATCTCATGAACTAATTATCCAAAGTCTGAATAAATGAAGCTAACGGTCTCTCACCGATTGGAATGAATGCAAGGATGCCCATACTTACTGTCTTCCTACTCAATGCACCGGCCACCACATTGGCCTTCCCCGGATGATATAATATAGTGACGTCATAATCTTTCAATAACTCTAACCATCTCTTCTTCCTCAAATTAAGATCCTTTTGCTTGAACAAGTACTGAAGGCTGCGATGATCCGTGAAAACCTCACATGGAACACCATAGAGATAGTGCCTCCAAATCTTCAACACGTGAACAATGGTTGCCAACTCTCTGTCATGGACGGGATAATTATTCTTATGAACCTTCAACTGCCGACACGCATATGCAATCACCCTTCCCTTCTGCATCAATACCACTCCAAGTGCAACACGGGAGGCGTCACAATATACCGTGAAAGATCCTGAACCTGATAGTAACACCAACACCAGTGTTGAAGTCAAGGCTGTCTTGAGCTTATGAAAGCTTGCCTCACACTCGTCCGACCATTTGAATGGGGAAACTTTCTGAGTCAATTTAGTCATTGGGGCTACTATAGATGAGAATCCCTCCACAAAACGATGGTGGTAACCTGCCAAACCCAAGAAGCTCCTGATTTCAGTGGCTGAAGTGGGTGTACGCCAGTTCTTGACTGCCTCTATCTTCTTAGGATCTACCTGGATACCCTTTGTTGATACGATGTGACCCAAGAAGGCTATTGAATCCAACCAGAAGTCGCACTTTGAAAAGTTAGGATACAACTGACTATCCCTCAAAGTATGGAGCGCTATCCGGAGGTGCTGCTCATGCTCCACCCAACTGCGGGGGTATATTAGAATATCGTCAATGAACATAATTACGAAGGAATCCAGATAAGGCTTGAAAACCCGATTCATCAAGTCCATAAAGGTTGTTGGGGCATTAGTCAAGCCAAAAGACATCACCAGAAATTCATAGTGCCCATACCTCGTCTGAAAGGCTGTCTTAGGGACGTAGGATGCCCTAATCTTCAACTGATGGTAGCCCGATCTCAAATCAATTTTCGAAAATACCCTGGCACCCTGAAGCTGATCAACTAAATCATCAGTTCTCGGCAATGGATACTTATTTTTTATAGTAACTTTGTTCAACTGCCGGTAATCTATACACATCCTCATCGATCCATCCTTCTTCTTTACGAACAAAATCGGTGCATCCCAGGGCGAGACACTAGGTCTAATGAAGCCCTTATCAAGCAGGTCTTGCAACTGCTCTTTCAATTCTTTCAATTCTGGTGGGGCCATCCGATATGGAGGAATAGAAATGGGCTGAGTGCCCGGAGCCACATCAATGAAAAATCAATATCTCTATCGGGTGGCATCCCTGGCAGGTCTGCAGGAAACACCTCGGGAAACTCACGAATAACAAGCACCGAATCTATAGAAGAAGCCTTAGCATTAGAATCACGAACATGAGCCAAATAATCCAAACACCCCTTCTCAACCATGCGACGAGCCTTGGGATAAGAAATAACTCTGCTGGAAGAATGACTAGGAGTCCCTTTCCACTCTAATCGAGGCAACCCTGGCAAAGCTAACGTAATTGTCTTGGCGTGATAGTCAAAGATGTCATAATAAGGTGACAACCAATCCATGCCCAAAATGGCATCGAAATCTACCATATAAAGAAGCAAAAAGTTCACACTGGTTTCAAGACCCTCAATAACGACCACACACAAACGATACATGCAATCTACAACAATAGCATCCCCCACGGGCGTAGACACATAAACAGGGACACTTAAGGAATCACGGGGCACAACCAAATATGAAGCAAAGTAAGATGATACATAAGAGTAAGTAGACCCCGGATCAAACAGAACTGAAGCATCTCTATTGCAAACTGAAATGGTACCTGTGATAACAACATCAGAGGACTCCACCTCAGGTCTGGCTGGAAATGCATACAATCAGGGCTGAGACCCACCACCCTGAACCACATCTCTGGGAAGACCTCTGACAGGCGGAACTCGACCTCTAGCGGAATGTCCTCCACCTCTAACAATCTAGCCCCTACCTCTGGCTACCTGACCTCTACCCCTGGCTGACTGGGCAGGTGGTGCTGCAGCTGGTGCCGGAACTATGGCACGAGAACCATGATACTGAAGGTGATTACCCGAAAATCTCGAACAAGCTCTCTGAATATGCCCATATTCACCACACTCAAAGCATCCCTCCTGATAAAGGGGCTGACCTTTACGAGCCGGCTGACCACGATAATAACTCTGTAGAGAAGGTGCTCTGATAAGAGCTGATGGTGCACTATAGACTGGCTGAGCAGAAGGAGGTATATAAGAACCATGACCACCTGAGGTACCATGAGATGCCTGAAGTGCTGAATGAAATGGCTTGGAAGAATGGCCTCTACTGAAAGAACCCTGCCTCCAGATGAGGCACCGCTGAATCCATCGGAATGGCGAGGTCTCTTATCTGAACCCTGACCTCCCAATCCAAGAACCACCTCAACTTTCCTGGCCATATTGGCCGCATCATTAAAGGAAATACCGCTCCTGTCTCCTTATCCATCTGCAACCTGATGGGCTAGGCAAGACCCTCAATGAATCTCCTGACCCTCTCTCTCTCTCTGTGTGGGTAACAAAAGGATAGCATGTCGAGCCAAATCCACAAAGCTTGTCTCATACTGGGTGACAATCATGATGCCTGCTAAAGACGCTCAAACTGGCGGCGCTGCTCCTCTCTAGTAGTGATAGGCAAAAACTTCTCCAAAAAGAGGTGTGAAAACTGATCCTAAGTCAGACCAGGTGACCCAGCTGGTCTAGTTAACAAATAATCCCTCCACCATTTCCTGGCGGAACTAGTCATCTGAAAAGCGGCAAAGTCGACCCCATTGGTCTCTATAATACCCATGTTCCGAAGAACCTCATGAAATCTATCAAGGTATTCCTGAGGATACTCTAAAGTAGAACCACTAAAATGAATAGGGAAAAGCTTGATAAACCTGTCAAATCTCCACAAAGCATCGGAGGACATAGCTGCCCCATCAACAAGCGGTACTGCAGCAACTGGCGGAACCACCCCAACTGGATTGGCTACTGGGGTCTGAATCTGAGGGATAATCTGCTTAGGAGTGTGGGTAGCAGGAGTCTGGACCCCTCCTCCAGCCTGAGATACGGCTGCTGCCACGGGGAGTGCGCCAGTCTAGGCTACACTCTCCATAAGGCCCACTAATCGGACCAAAGCATCCTGAAGCACCGGGGTAGCAATAAACCTCTCTGGGACATGAGCTGGTCCCGTTGGAACGATATGAGATGGAGCCCCCTCATCAATCTCTATCTGAGGCTCCGCAGCTGGGGCAACTGCCTGAGCAATGGGCTAAGTCCTGCCCCTGCCTCAGCCTCTGCCCCTTGTAGGAGTTGCTGCTGCTGAAGGACCTGATTGTTGGTCAGCGGAAGAAGAAGCACGTGTTCTCACCATCTACAAGAGAATAGAAGAGTTCAATTAGTATTTGAGATAACAAGAATCGCACGACAGAATAGAAAGAAAATGAGTTTGTTCCTAACTTTATAGCCTCTGAGAGATAAGTACAGACGTCTCCGTACCGATCCCTCAGACTCTATTTATCTTGTTCGTGAATTGTGAAACCTAGGCAACCTAGTGTTGTGATACCAACTTGTCACGACCCAAATTCCCAACCCTCGGGATCGTGATGGCGCCTAACACCACACTTGCTAGGAAAGCCAATGTTAGAGGGATTCAACATTTAAAACATAATACTAGGTCTAATATTATCCAATAAATCAATCCAGAATAATGTGTGAAATAATGAAACGATACTCGAAATTAATACAAATGTCTAGCTACCCAGGATTTAGAGTCACAATTCACGAACTACTAAAGAATACTAAAAGTATTTGACTGAAAGGAAATATATATCTATTTAGAATGAAATAAAAACAGTAACTAAAATAATATGGAGAAGACTCCAGGAATCTACGGACGCCAGCAGATCTACCTCGTGTGTCCGCACGAATGATCAGCTACAACTTGAAAGTCAACTCTGGCCGGAACCTTGATCTGTACAAGAAGTGCAGGGTGCAGTATCAATACAACCGACCCCATGTACTGGTAAGTTCCGAGACTAACCTCGATGAAGTAGTGACGAGGCTACGGCGGGGCATTTATAACATAACCTGGATACAATGTATAATAAAGCAAGAAGGGATACTAAAATAAATAAACGGTAACTTGCAAAAATTAATAAAATAACTCAGCTAACTTTTCCAGATCTCAGCCATAACCAGCCCTTATGAAAATTTCCAAGTTATAATTTAAATAATGGTAAATCAGAATATGGGAACAACAAAATAAAACAGGGAGTTTTCGTGTCTTTATCATATAATCAGTGAAACATTAATATTCTCCCTTATTACTCCTTGTTGCGACGTGCAACCCGATCCCACCTGTCCACCCTTATTACTCCTCCCTATATATATATCATCCTTATTTCTCTTGTTGCGGCGTGAAACCCAATCCCACTTGTCCACCTTTATTACTCCTTGTTGCGGCGCGCAATCTGCTCCCACCAGACAATCATATCTCATTATTTATAATAAAGGTTTCACAAATTAGATCAAAGTCTTTCACATAATTTATGTCTCAACAATTGTAAACAGAAAGTTGTACTATTCAGAAGCTTCACTAATTATCATTACACAGCGAAACAAACCGAAATGTATCATAAAACACCGACTTTTACAAGTTCAAAACATCCCGAAGCCTACCCGAAACTCACCAGAGCCCTTGGGGCTACAAACCAATCATGCACGCAAGTCTAAAAATATCATATGGACTTGTTCGTGAGATCAAATCACAAAAATAACATCTAAAACTATGAATTTCACCTCAAAACTCATGATTTTCTCAAGAACACTTCAATTTTTTTATTTTCTTAAACGGACGTCCGAATCACGTCAAATGAACTCCGATTTCCACCAAATTTCATAGATAGTACTTAAACATTATAACAAAATTGTACCGAGATCTGGAACTAAAATACGGGCTCGATACCAACGAGTTCAAATATTAATTCATTTCTTTATTTCCTTTAAAAACCAGTATAACAATTTTCTTCAAAAATTGATTTCTAAAGCTAGGGACCTCAGGATTCAATTCGGGGCATACGCCTAAGTCCCACATTTTACTGCGGACCATTGGAACACGGGTTCGGGTTCGTTTACTCAGAACGCTGACCAAAGTCAATTAAAATCAATTTTAACTCTCAAAAATTATTATTTCAGATAATTTCACATAAAGGCTTTCCGGATTCACGTCCGGATTGTGCATGCAAATCGAGGTAAAGAAAATTAATCTTTTTAAGGCTAATGAGCCCGGAATGGAGTCTTAATTCATAAGATGACCCTTTGGGTCATCAGAAAAACCAGTGTATAAAACTTAAGAACTTCAAGTTCTTCATTTCACTTCCAAAGTGCCGAAACATACTTAAACTACTCGGAATGATACCAAATTTTGCGTGCAAGTCTTAAATGACATTACGGAACTAGTCCCGGTCTCGGAATTCCGTTTGGACCTCGATATCACCAAAATGTGTTCCAAACCAAATTTAAAGAACTTCTAAAACCTTCAAGAACCAACTTTCACTATTAGGCGTCGAAACGCTCCCGGGTCATCCGAAACCCGATCCGAGCATACGCCCAAGTCCGAAATCATCATACGAACCTATTGGCACCGTCAAATCCCGATTCTTAGGTCGTTTATTCAAAATATTGACCGAAGTCAAACTTGGCCAACCTTAAGGAACCAAGTGTTCCGATTTCACTCCAAACTTTCCCAAATCTCGAAACAACCATCCTCGCAAGTCATAAATCAGTAAAAGCAAGTACTGGAAGTCTTATTTAGGGTACGAGGTTATAGAAAGCAAAACGACCGATCAGGTCATTACAAATACCCTAGTTTCTTGCCAGATATTACGCACGATTCTTGAGGATATTTTATAGAAATATTGAGGTGTACGTCCTGATCCAACATAAATATTAAGTTGTGCACTACCGAGGGTCGAACGGCACAAACCATAGATGCATTTATTAACATGTCGAGGCGAATGGCCCGCTCCCATGAGAATGTGGTAAATAAATCCTGCAGAGGCGAACGGCCAGATCCCATTAGAATAAGAAGTTATGGGTCCTTGAGCCCCACTCACGAATGAACATGTGAGTTATATTTTTTATGGACAGTTATTTGATGAAAAATCATAACGCGCGAGAAGTCCGTAAGAGGAACATTATTATTCCGTGGAAAATCATAAAACTCGCGAAAACTCTACAATAGCAAGTCTATCACTCTATGCATGTCTAGTATCAAGTCATAATGCGAATTAAAAGAATTAAACGAGCAAGGATAATCCCTATAGTACAAGTACAAAATGATGTGAACCTAAGTCTACATGGACAATAACATGAATCTAACTACGTGCGGACTCTCATCACCTCGTACTTATGTAGTCCCCGCAACAAGTTGCACACATTAAATATATCACATAGGGGTAGTTTTCCCCCTCACAGAGTTAGACAAGAGACCTACCTTGCTCTGAAGTTTCATAACCGGCTCCAAAGCCCTCTAACACCTCAATACGGTGCCAATCGCTTCAAAACTAGCCAAACAATGTGCAAACCAATAAAAAATATACCCTAATACTCATAACAAATCAATTTAGACAAATTTCCAACTGTGCTCGAAAAGTTGATAAAGCATCCCTTGGGCCCACATGCCCGAATTTTGAAATTTTTTGAAGATAAGAATTACCCATAACGTTACTAACTCAAATATATAATTTATTCCCAATTACCTGTCCAAATTCGTGGTACAAAATCTAAAAATACCAATTCTAGGTTTCTTTCAAAATCCCACAATTTCTACCAATTTTCATGCTTGAATCCATGTAAAAACCATGTATTTAACTCACAATGTGAAGAAATCGGTTACCCAATTATAGTTGATGAAGATGGCACTCCAAAAGTGCTACAAAATTGGCTCCCTTGGACGAAATGAAATGAAATTGTGCCAAACCCTCGTTTTAAAGAAACACACTGCCCAGCCCGACCTTCGCACCTGCGGACTCCATGGCCACTTCTCCGCGTCCTCTTCTTTCGCAATTCTTCCGCACCTGCGACCCTTGCCGCTTCTGCAACCACTACCATCGCACCTGCGGCCTTGCCGCTTCTACAACCACTACCCCGATATCATAAAGTCCCACTCCCAGCCAAACTTCTCAAAAACCTTCAAATTGTTTCGCCAAATGACCCCGAAATGACCTACGGACCTCCAAATTTAAATTCGGATGCGCTCCCTATACCAGAATCACTATACGGAGCTATTTCCAGACTCGAAATCCCAAACGGACATCAATAACATTGAAATGCACTTCAACCCAAATTTATAAAATTCTTCCAAAATGCCAACTTTCAAAAATAGGCGTCGAAACGCTCCAGGGTCATCCAAAATCCGATTCGGACATACGCCCAAGTCTGAAATCATCATACAAACCTATTGGAACCTTCAAATCTCGATTCCAGGGTCGTGTACTTAAAAATTCAACCATAGCCAATTCTTCCAACTTAAAGCTTTTGAAACGAGAATTTTCTTTCCAAATCAACTCTGAACTTCTGAAATTCAATTCCGACCACGCGCACAAGTCATAATACCTTAAGTGAAACTACTCAAGTCCTCCAACCGCCAAGCGACGCGCTAGATCTCAAAATGACTGGTTGGGTCATTACACACGTGCCGCAGCTAGGGAACCTACGAGAGCAGAACTGAGGAGCTACCAGTAGCTCTTATTGGGGAAAAGGTACCGGAGGTGCATGCTGTTACCCCCGGACTCCAGGAGACATTAGCACAGTTCCTGAGAATGTGTGGTACATTGGCTCAGGGGGGGTTGATTCTGTTTGTGCCAGCTACTTCACAGATTGGGGGAGGGACTTAGACTCCTGCCGCCCGTACTCCAAAGTAGCGAGTTCACATTGATCAGGTTCCAGGTGTCATGGCGACTCAGCCTGTGGTCCCAGTTCAGCCCATGGTTAGGGCCGCAACATTTGAGGAAGAACAACTTAGACTTGCAAGGTTCAAGAAGTATGACCCTCCTACTTTTAGTGGTTTCGCTTCAGAGGGTGCACACAAGTCGCATTCAACATTGTGGACCTACCCAACTTCCAGAATCGGATTCCGACCCCGATAGAAAAAAGTTCACTCACGGTCAAACTTCTCAAAACCTTCAAATTTCTAACTTTCGCCCAGAAACCCCGAAATGACCTACGAATCTCCAAATCCACTTCCGGACGCGCTCCCAATACCAGAATCACCATACGGAGTTATTCCCAGACTCGGAATCCCAAATGAACATCAATAACATTGAAATGCACTTCAACCCAAATTCATGAAATTCTTCCAAAATGCCAACATTCGACAATAGACGTTGAAACGCTCCCGGGCCATCCAAAACTCGATCGAGTTATATGCCCAAGTCCGAAATCATCATACGAACCTGTTGGAACCTTCAAATCCCTATTCCGGGGTCGTTTACTTAAAAATTCAACCATAGCCAATTCTTCCAACTTAAAACTTCCGAAATGAGAATTTTCTTTCCAAATCAACTCTGAATTTCTGAAATTCAAACTCCGACCACTCGTACAAGTCATAATACCTGAAGTGAAGTTATTCGTGGCCCCAAACTTCTGAACGATGCGCTAGAGATCAAAACGACCGGTCGGGTCGTTACAATAGAACACAGTAAAAAACAATTAATAGGCATTTTTTATGCATAAGTTTTAACAACAAAAAAAAAGTCGGAATTCCTCGATTCTAAGTTTTTGGAAAGTTGAAAATTTGGCGATTTGAAGCCAAAACGAGCAACCCACTACGAGATAACACCTTAGATACGATGTGGGACCGAGAATATATACTTTTTGTGGGACCGGTGGGCTCCAACCAAGTTTTTTTTTCGTTAAAAATGGGAGGGGGAATCGTTGGTTTTCATTTTTTTTTTAACGGGGAAGGAGGCTGATTGGTTTAGTGGGGAAGGAGAAGGGCACGGTTATTTATATAGGTATAACGCCCATATATACCGCAATATAGTATAGCGCGTTATATATGTACGTTATACCATCTCGCCCATTTTAATTTCAAATAAAGTGCGGTTATTCACCACGCTACACCTTAACGGACAAACGTGTCGTTAAGGTATAGCGCGGTGAATAACCGCGCTATGCATATTATGGTACCCAGTCTTTTTTTCACCTATTATGGTTGCTTGAGTGCAAAAGAACCACGATATTATTTTAACTATATTTTAAGCATTTAAAATAAATAATAATATTTAAGTGTTAAATTAAAGTAAATAATATGTACTAGAACCGTCAGATCTCTTTTTTATAATGATATCCTTATATAATAATTATTTACTATAAAAGTCAAGTTTTCTTGAAACTAATTTTTATGTTATGTTATAATATATGTCCTCTATAACAACACTTCAGTATAGCATCCAAAAAATTATCGAAACAAACGCGGTTATTATAGAGATGTTTGATTGTACAACTTTTATGAGATTTTTACCTATATGTATTACATTATAAACTTATTTATCCTCACTGTTTGGGTTTTAACTTAATTACAAGTTGATATACAATTTATCAGTTAAATAAAATAAGTTTTAAATGAGTATCCTTGATTGTAGTCTTTTAATATGGAAATCAAATTCCACATATCTACCACTTCTACATATTTCTCTCCTCTCTCTCTTTCTATTTTCTTTTTTCTGTCGAACTTCTTCTTCTTTGGATCTCTATAATTTTCTTCTCTTTTTTCATCTCCTTTTTCTTTTTTTCTTCAAAAAATTCCACAATAGATTTGATGTTGTCTCTTATCACCATCGAACCAGTTGTTGTCTGTTGCCCCACAGGCCATTAATAGCCATCAAAAGCTTCGAAACTTTGATTTTGAATTTGATTTTTTAAAATTATTATTTATTTTAACTGGGTGATCTTGTAAATGATCAGGGATGTTCTTTGAATTTATATCTCAATTTTAAGGGTGTGTAGTAAAAATTAGAGTTGATTTTGGATGAATTTTTAGATTGAAACTCGAAGATGTATTAAATTTGTATGTATGTAAATTTTATTTAAGTTGTGTTATGTTATAGTTATATTTTTTATTGAATGTTGTATGAAGATTAAAAAATAGTTGTATAATGTATGAATCGTTGTATGAAATATGTATTTAAGTTATAAATACTTTCTTTTTACGTAAAGTTATTGATATGTATCAAAATTATATTAAGAGATGAAGTTTTGATTGGAATTTCAGAGAAGAAGAACACACCGCATAAAAAAAATATAAATTATAAAAAAAATACATACAAATATATATTTGTATAAAATTTGTATGAAAATTGTATTTAAGTTGTATGATGTTATAGTTATTTCTAACTGGGTAAAAATAATGTATACAAGTTGTAGATAAGTTATAAATAAACTACATGTTATATAATTAGTTGTTTAAAATATATTTTTAGTTTATATGTTGTTGTAGATGTATTATAATTATATCAAATTTAAATGTTCTAGCGTTACACTTGTCTGGTTTAGGTGCTGTCTATCCTTAGTATCTCTATTGCTTTTGTTTGACGCTACTTTCTGGTTCAAGCTACTAAAATAGTTTATAAGATTTGGTTCACAATCAGGTCTTGAACGATTTTACGTCAATGTGGTCTAATCAGTTGAGTGTAGTTAGCTAGGACCAATCAGTGCTTCCTTATGTGCATTATTTTCCTCACCGTCCAAAAGTCTTGCTTCAGGGGTATTTTTCTTTTGGAAAAGAAATTCTTTTACTTTTATTTTTTATTTTTTAGTGAGAATTAGATTTTGATTAATTAACTTTATATATCTAGTTTGATGTAAAAATTAATAACATGGTGTAATCACACAAGGTGAAAGATAGTCCATGAAAATAGTATCTTGACAAAATTTTAAGTGTCAATTAAAAATTAATAATAATATTTAAGTATTAATTGAAGTAAGTATTATGGGGCGAATTCATAGTTAGTCAAAGAGAGTAACCTTCTGTCATCAGCAATACAGATTATTTTTCCCTTTTTTCTTTCTAGTGAAAAATACTTTACCTATAAAAAAAATAAACTTGAACCAACCATTGGAAAATATTAAACCCTCTGCTTTTGCGAAATTTTAAATAATGTTTCCAATATCGAATCATTTAATAATATCATTTTGTGCAGCATTTTATTTTCTTAAACTCTATGTGATGTGCCCTCAAATGGTGTAACATCAGAAATGTCATTTTGTGGACACGAGTGTTGTAATGAACAAGAATAAAAGCAAATGAGCCTAAGATTATGTCCCTTTTTCTAGATTAGTGTTACTATCTAAGATTAATTATTATTAAGACATAGATTAATTATTAGTTAATCTGTTAGTTAGGTTGTTAGTTAGATTTTAAGATGGTTGCCAGTTGTACATGCTATTAGTGGCAATTAGTGTCAGCTCATTTTCGTTAGTGTTATTATTTTTCTCTTATTTTTATATAATACTCCATTGGAGTTTCTAATATATTAGAGATTCTTTCTCCCATCTCCTTGTTCTTCTTCAATATATTCTCTCTTGAAGCTTCCACTGAATCTCCATTGAAGCTCAGCTCGAGCTCATTCATAAGGAAGTCTCTAAATTTGATATGGTATCAGAGCCTAACGGCTTCATCTCTGGCAATTGTTGTCCTTGTTTTGCTCGATCAATTTTCTATTTTTACCTAATACATGCAAATCTGAATTCGACCCAATTTGGTTTTCATCTATTGTAATATACAATTCTCACTTATAAATTACTCGATTTCTTCTTTGATACTTCAATTTAATCGATTTAGTCATGGAAATTTTGGATGAGAATGAACAACCTAGTGGTTTGCAATCCGTCAATTTTCTAGTCGATGGACAGTCATGTGTGGATTTGAGTAGCCCTTTCTACATGTATCCTTAGGATAATTCTGGTGTTATGTTAGTATCAGTTCCTTTTAGTGACGTTGGATATAGACCGTGGAGGAGGAATGTGTTGCGTGCCCTTTCTGTGAAAAATAAGGTACGGTTCATTAATGGAGAGTGTAAGAGGCCAGATCCAGAATCACACAAATTTCGATTGTGGGAGAGATGTGATGACATGGTGAAATCGTGAATTTTGAACTCACTGTGTAAGGAAATTTCATACAGTGTCGACTATGTAAATGATGCTATAGAGTTGTGAAAGGAGTTAGAAGATCGATATGACCAAACCAATGGTGCAAAGTTGTATCAGATTTAGAAAGAAATAAATGGTCTTTCTCAAGGATCCCTTGATATCACAGGGTATTAAACTAAGATGAAAAGGCAATGGGAAGAACTAAGCAACATAAGTCCAAAAATTAATGCACTTGTCATTGCACCTGTGGGTCTAAGGAGAGAATGCACAAGGCAGAGAAAGACAGAAGATTAATACAGTTTCTCATGGGCCTGAATAAGGTCTACACTTTAGTTCGAGGCAACATCTTGATGATGAATCTATTGCCTTCAATGGCACAAGACTTTTCTCTATTGGTACAGGAAGAGAAGCAAAGGGAAATAAGACCTAGAAATCAACTAACTATGAAATCATCCTCCTTAAATGTAAACACCTCAAGGCAGAACTACTACAAGACCAATTACTCTCCTAGCAACAACTATAATAGTGCAAGAAGGTCAAGGCCAGTGTGTTAGCACTGTAAGAGGTCAAGACACTCCAAAAAAAGATGTTACAAGTTACATGGATACCCTCAAGGTTCGAATCAAAACTTTAAATGGAATAACAATTTTGGCCATCACAATGTAAATCAGAATTTTAATGCAAATCAGAACCTTAAGCCCAACAATGTCTTTAACAGGGTAAACAGGACTGTTGCAAATGTAACATGGACCTCAAATGGACATGCCACCACATGATGAACCTGCTACACAACAAGATAATAAAGGGGTTAATTTGACTCAGGAACAGTATGAGCAGATTTTGTACCTGCTGCAACATTTTCAAATGGTAAATGGAGGAGAAAGTACAAGCAATGTAAATCTAGCCAGTGCAACTACCAACTTTGCAGGTATTGTCGCATGCACATCTTCTATGGACATTGGTAAATTGTCATGCAAATGTTTCAAAAATAGGACTTGCCCATGGATATTGGACTGTGATACTTCAAATCACATGACCTTCAACAAATATCCATTGAACAAAATTATAACCTTACCATACCCACTCCTTGTAATTCTTTTAAATGGATAAAGTAAAGGAAACACATATTGTTAGCGTGGAACTTGTACCTGAGATCACCCTGGACAAGAGATTACCCTGGATAGAGTATTGCTTGTACCTTCCTTTAAATATAATTTGATTTTTGTTCATTCCCTAACCAATCCTGAAGAATTGGTTGCCTTTTATAAAAATTCATGTATGCTAAAGCCCCCTTCTATGAAGAGGCCTCTGATGATTGGTAAGGTTATGGATGGCATGTACTTCTTATGTCAAAAGTGTTTGCAGACCAAGCAATACAATGCTCCAGCCAGTGTCTTTCCTCTGTCAAGTTGTTGTTCTTGCAACACACAGTGTCATCTTCATAGCGTTGTAAATAAATCATTACTCATGAGTAAGTGTGTTCCTCTTTTAGCTGTAAATAGTTCACTTGCAAGCAATAAACAACAACCTCTTACTTTGAATTCTTGTATGCATGTTGGAAATAATGTGAATGTCCTCTGGCATAATAGATTTAGGCATGTGAAGTTTGTGAAGATGAGGAGTATTACCTCAATACCTGCCCGTTTTTCATTTAAACAGCCGTTCCTTTATTCAACTTGCCACATTGCCAGACAAGAAAGACTTCTCTTTCCTTAGAAAACCAGCATTACTACCAAAATATTGGAATTGTTGCATGTGGATCTGTGGGACCCTACCATGTAACAACACATAATAACCATATATATATATATATATTTTATTACCATGGTGGATGACTATAGCAGATCCACCTGGAATCACCTTCTATCATGTAAAAGTAATGTTTTTCAAGTCATTACAGCCTTTGCAACTTGATAGAAAACCAATTCAGTACCAACATCTAAATCATCATATTATATAATGTCCTGGAGTTTACTAATGCAGAAGCCAATCTCTTCTTTCAACCCAAAGGTATAGTGCACCAAAGAACATGTCCCTATAAACCACAGCAAAATGGCATAGTGGAGAGAAAACACAAATACTTAGTAGAAAATGCCAAAGCCTTCTTTCCTAATCAAAACTACCAACTACATATTGGGATGAGTGCATTATTTGTGCAACCTATATTATAAACAGACTTCCATCTAGTAGCCTACAAAATAGATGTTGGAATGACCCGACTGGACGTTTTGATATCTAGCATGTCGTTCAGCGGTATGAGTCCTTGGGTAGCTTCACTTCAGGTATTATAACTTGTACGCATGGTCGGAATTGAATTTCAAGACGATCGAAGTTGATTTGGAAGGAGAACTCTAATTTCGGAAGCCTTAAGTTGGAGGAACTGACTAGAGTGTGATTTTTAGTAAACAGCCTCGGAGTCGATCTTTGAGGGTTACAACAGGTTCGTATGATGATTCTGGACTTGGGAATATGTCCGGAAGCGGATTTGGAGGTCCGTAGGTCATTTTGGGGTCATTTGACGAAAGTTAGAAATTTGAAGGTTTTTGAGAAGTTTGACCGGAAGTGGAATTTTTGATATCGAAATTAGATTTTGATTTCGGAAGTTGGAGTATGTCCGTAATTATGAATGTGACTTGTGTGAAAAATTTAAGGTCAATCAGACGTGATTTGATAGGTTTCGACATCGAATGTAGAAGTTTGAAGTTCTAAAGTTCATAAAGCTCGAATTGGGGTATGATTCATGATTTCGGCATTGTTTGATGTGATTTGAGGCCTCGAGCAAGTTCGCGTTATGTTATGGAACTATTTGATATAATTGGACGGGTTCCTGAGGGCCTCAGGTGGATTTCAGATGGTTAACAGATCAAGTTGAAGCTTGAAGGATGGCTGAAGTGCACCAGTTCTGGTGTAATCGCACCTACGCAAGTTTGACCGCATGTGCGTGACCGAAGAAGCAAGGAAATGGTCGCAGATGCGGTCGGGGCGAAGCTGGGCAGTGATCATAGGTGTGAAGGGTTGTCCGCACCTACGAGGTCGCAGATGCGGAGGTGTGTCGCAGGTTCGAGAATAGGAGAGAAGGCCTGAAGGCGCAGGTGCGGACGTATATCCGCAGAGGCGGATGCGCATCTGTGCATGGGTGAACCCTGATGCGAAAATAGGCTGGAAGAATTGGTTCACACAAGCGATTAGAGATCTGCAGAAGTAGGACCGTAAATGCGGTTAAGTAATCCGCAGAAGCGAAAACTGGGCAGAACATAAGGAGATTGAACTTGGTCATTTCCTCATTTTCATTTGGGATTTTGGAGCTCGGTTCTTGGGAAATTTTGAGGAGTCTTCATCATGTAACTCAAGGTAAGTGATTCCCCACTCATTATAAGTTAAAATACATGGTTTGTATAAGGATTTAAACATGAAAATTTGTAGAAATTGTGGGGGTTTTGGTAGGAAACCTAGAAATTGGTTTTTTTGGATCTTGACCACGAAATTTGGCATGGAATTTGGAATAAACTATATATTTTAGTTCGTGACGTTATGTGTAAATTTTATCTTCAAAATTTTCCGGAATTCGGGCACGTGGGCCTGGGGGTGAATTTTAGGGATTCTTCAATTTGGGTTAGAAAAATTACCTGAATGGTTAGGATATGAACGCTTGAGCATGACTATTTTCTATATCATTTGACCAGATTCGGGTCGTTTGCCTCCGAGATGAGGATTGAAAGCACAATTTTGAACCTGAAAGTGAGCTTTGAGATAAGGTAAGTCTCATGTCTAACTCTGTAAGGGGGAAGTTTCCCCTAGGTGATCTATTTTTGATTGTGCGCTACTTGTTGTGGGGGCTACGTATGTGCGAGGTGACGAGAGCCCGTATATAGCTACATTCATGATATTGTCCGGGTAGTCTTAGGTTCACATCATGCTATAGCTGTACTATTTTAGTAGTTTCTCGCCTATTAAATCCCTTTGTTATACATTACTACTTGAGACTAGACTTGCTATTGTAGAGACTTCACGAGTTCATGATTAGTTCCTCAATAATTGTACTCCCCTTACGAAATGATTCTGCTATATATATATGTTTTCACTGAAAGGTTTGTTAAAGAGATTATAACTCACACGTTTATTCGTGAGTGGGGTCAGGGACCTGTTAAAGCTTCTTACTCTTATGGGATCGGGCCTATCGCCTCAGCAGGATTATGTATTTCACACTTATGGGATTGGGTCGTTCGCATCGGTAGGATTTATGTACCACACTCTTATGGGAGCGGGCCATTCTACTCGATGGGTTAATAGATGCATCTATGGTTTGTGTCGTTTGACCCTCGGCAGTGCACAATTTAATTATTATGTTGGATCAGACCGTACGCATCGACATTTCCTATATCATATCCTCATGGAATCGTGCATAATATTCGGCAAGAAGCCAGTGTATCCGTGAGTTTTCCGAATTTAGATTATGATAATATATTCGATGAGGTCCACTATATCCACATATGTGCTCTGGTTAAGGAGGGAATTTCTAATGTGAAGCTTGATTTCTTTATAAAGAGGGTAATTTGTATCACATATTTTTATGCTTATTTAATTCAATTATTTACACTGCCTTGTATTTATTTACCTCCTTACTGTACCTGATGTTATTGGACCGCTAGTGAGTGTCGATGTCGACCCCTCATCACTACTCCTCCGGGGTTAGGCTAGATACTTACTGGGTACACGTTATTTTATGTACTCATACTACACTTGCTGCACATTTTGTTGTGCAAGTGCATATATGTCTAGTGGCCTTGTGGGCGCAGTGGCACGGTTGATACGGGAACTTAAATGAGCTGCATCTTATGTTACGATCCGCAGTAGGCAGAGTCTCCTTAAGAGTATTTATATTTTCCTTCCTGTCCAAATTCGTACTCCGGACAAATGTTGTATTTTATTTTATTTTTCCCTAGTTGATGCTCATGTACTTGTGACACCGGTTTTTGGTGTAATTAGGGGTTGTTTTGTACTGAAATGGTTAAAAGTATTATTATTTACTATGTAAATCCCCATTATTTACTATTAAAATAGAAGGAAAATATGATTTCAAAATTAATAAAATGAGAACCCAATTAAGTGTTTAATTTTGGCTTGCCTGACGGTGGTGTCCGGCACCATCACGACCTTAATGGATTTTGGATCGTGACAAATGTACATATGAACTCCTATAAAAAAAAAAAAAAAACCCAAGTACTTTTGGGTGCGTGTGCTACCCCACAGTCCCTAAACCTCATAGGGACAAGTTTGAACCTAGAACTACCCCTCATGTCTTTGTTGGATGTTCATTTAACACAAAAGGATATAAGGTCCTAAATTTGGACACCAAGAAAATACATATCTCTAGAGATGTGACTTTCAATAGGTCTGTTTTCCCCTTCACCATGCATGACACCACTACTTCTTTTCCATCAATTACCAATTCCATTATTATTATTGATAGTTTGGATGTTGAGCCAGGAAAACATACTAATGAGCACATGTCAAGTGTCACACAACCTGATGTACCCCAGCCACTCTTCTCCTGATCCAATCTCACATGATCATTCTCCTGCACATAGCAGTTCAACATTCATGGATCATCACTCTTATATACCTGATGACTTCTTGCCTAATGCTATTGCACAATCTGCACCACCTGTTGAACCTAGAAGGTCTCTGAGAGAACATAAAACACCTGTGCATTTAAAAGATTATGTCCATTCCATTCCAAACTTGAAAGCGAAGGACGTTCCCCTTGCATGTCCTAATAACCCTTCTTCACTTAATGCTTTATTCTCTAGACATAATTCTATACATGCCGAAGCATTGACCCATGATAGTCAAGTTCTTGTGAGAAACATGTGTCATCATAGGGAACCAGCTTCATATGAGGAGAAATCCATAGGATGCAAACATTTGTCATGACAGGGAACCAGCTTTATATGGGATTTAGTGCCTTTACCTCCTGGGAAGAATGCCATAGGATGAAATGGGTGCACAATGTAAAGCATAAGGAAGATGGGAGTGTTGAGAGGTTCAAAGCAAGATTAGTTGTGACAGGATACACACAACGAGGTGGAATTGATTAAATACAAACATTTCCCCCTTTGGTAAAGATGAGAATATTTAGAGCTTTGATTGCAATTTCAGTTAGAAAAGGATGGTTCATGTCACAACTTGATGTCAATAATGCATTCCTTCATGGTGACCTCCATGAAGAGGTGTATATGGAGGTCCCACCAGGCTTGCAACTCACTAAGTTAGGCCTAGTTTTCAAGTTAAAAAAGTCATTGTATGGTCTAAAACAGGAAAGTAGGCAGTGGTAGGCACTGTGCTCCAGAGGTTATACACATTTCATGCTTGACTACTTTCTATTCTACAAGAAAAAAGGCACTAATGCAGTTTATGTAGCACTCTATGTAGATGACATAGTCCTCATAGGCACTGATGCAGTAGAACTGGATCAATTGAAGGCCTTTCTTCATGTTAGTTTCATGGTTAAGGACCTTGGTAGACTACACCACTTCAGGGAATGGAACTGTTGTATAAAGAGGATGGTGTGGTCATATCACAGATAAAGTTTTCATTAGATCTCTTAAAGGAGTATGGTTGCCTTTCCTAGAGTAGATTTTCTTTTCCACTGGATCCTACTGTCAAGTTGAAAGAAAATGAGGGTGCCATATAGCAAGATCCAACCTATTACAGAAGATTAGTTGGAAAACTCAACTTCTGACTAACACTATACTAGACATTTCCCATGAAGTTCAACACTTAAGCCAATTCATGCAGGATCCCAGGGAACCTCACCTTAAGGAAGCCTTTCACCTACTCAGATATCTAAGAAATGATCCAACATTAGGGATATTTCTTTACAAAGAAGATTACTACACTGTGAGTGCTTATTATGATTCTGATTGGGCAGCATGCCCAGACTCTAGAAAGTCTGTTAGTGATTATATTGTCTTGTTGGGGCACAATCTTGTTAGTTGGAAGTCCAAGAAGCAAGAAACTGTTTCACTATCTTCTGCAGAAGCAGAATACAGGTCACTTAGAAAACTTGTATGAGAACTGATATGGTTGAGCAGACTGTTTAAAGAGTTGACTGTTCCTTTTCCTCAACCAATTGATGTATACTGTGACAGTCAATCTGCATTGCATATTGCCATAAATCCTTTTTCCATGAACGAACCAAACACATTGAGGTTGATTGCCACTTCGTGTGTGACAAGCTTCAAGAAGGCCTCATCTCCTTACACACTATTACCACCAGTGATCAATAAGCAGATGTCCTAACTAAAGCTTTGACTGCATAAAGCATTATGCTATATTGTGAAAGTTGGTTGTGCTTCCCTCATGTTGGTTGATTTCCCAATGCACACGCAAGTGTACGTGGTCGACAAGTAATATAGGAT
>ML380145.1:0-10320 GCA_005239525.1 Nicotiana knightiana
GAGATGGAAGCCGGGCTAAATGGGTGCATAAACGTCAAAAATACGCTCAAGAGTCGAAAAGGAGTGACCCGGGCGATACCCGCGCATTTGGCCCCTAAAGCCAGGCATGCCCAAGCGTTAAGGGGGCGTTTGGCCCTTAAGTCCAGGGTGACCCTGGCGTTAGCTAGGCGTTTGGCCCCTAACGCCAGGCCTGCCCAGGCGTTAAGGGGGCGTTTGGGGCTTAATGCCTGGGTGCCTGGTCTAGTCAACTCCGAGTTTTAAAAGTTTTTAAGTGTTTCCCGGTTGGAATAGAAGTCTCCTACACGTTTAGGGTTTGTCCAAAACATATAAATAGACTCAAAAATACAACTTTGAGATGAGGATGCCATTTTTTGAGAGAATATACACACAAGAGCATTGAGGAAGCAAAGGATTATCAGTTTTCTTCATCTTAATCTAGTATTTTCCATTTATGAAGAACTTATGCAATTCTTTAATTCTAGTATGAGTGGCTAAACACCCATTTTTCTGGGGTTGTGGTTTAGCCATGAATATTTTTATTCGATATTAACTTAACCTTAATTATAATTCGCTCAATATATGGTTGTTTCTTCAATTCTGCGTTTAATTGCTTAGTTGTTTGGCCAGCAATTAGGTTTTATATACTATCTATGTTATGCTTGGGAAAGCCGTATATAGATTAGAGAAGAATTGAAGAGAGCGCGATCTTAACCCTTCAGGGGAGCGGATTTGTGGTTAGGATAGGAATATACCTAGTCACCGTGCTTAATTAAACATCGTAATCTTAGTGCGTTCTAATAGATTAATTTCATAGGAATATAGGCATTAATCTATTGAGAATAGGCAAGTAGTACTTCGGGAGAAGGCTACGAGAGTAATTATCGATTAATTAGAAATCATGAGTGAATTATATGAAAGGGAGAGTTAATTAGAATGCAATATGAATTGTGAATTGATCACAACCTTGGAATATTTGTCTCTATTGAATACACAACAATATTCTCGTTACTTGATAATTAGTTCATATAATCGTAGAATAAATTAGTTATATTCTTGGATTTTGTTTTGGCTCGATTAAATAGCAATTAGAGTGATTCAATAAGTAGTTTACGCAAGTCCCTGTGGGTTCGACATTCGATTTAACATTATATTACTTGCTACGACCACGTATACTTGCGTGTGCGATTTGGACCAACAGTCATCTTATAATTTTAACCTAATTCTATGATCTGAAACCTTTAAAAGTTATGTTTTAGCCTTTCTCAATTTGGATGCACAGTCCGGGCGTCTTTTCGGAAAGCTCTTATGTTAAAAACTGATAAAAATAAGAAATTTTGCCTAAAAACTTCATTTGAGTTGACTTCGATCAATATTTTTGGTAAACGGAGCCGGATTCTAGTTTTGACGGTCCTGGTGGGTCCGCAATATGATTTGGGACTTGGGCGTATGCCCGGAATCGAAATCGGAAGTCCCTAGCCCAAGATATCGAACTATGTCGAAATTTAAAAGTTGAAAGCTTAATGAAATTGAAGTGTTTGACTAAAGTTTGACTTTTTGGATAACGGGTCCGTATTTTAGTTTCGGAACCCGGTATAGGTCCAATACCATAATTATGATTAATCATTGAAATTTGATGAAAAACAGAGTTGATTTGACGTGATTCGGACGTCCGGTTGTGAAAATAAGAATTTCAAAATTTTCTTGAAAATTTCATGTGAGGGGTTCAATTCGTAGCTCTAGGTATTATTTTGGCGATTTGATCACAGGAGTAAGTTCGTATGATATTTTTAGACTTGTGTGCATGTTTGGTTTGGAGCCCCCGAGGGCTCGGGTGAGTTTCAGATAGGCTACAGAGTGAATTAGACTTGGAAATTTCGCTGGTGTCTGCATTTTTTGGGAAGTGGCCTCTAATCTCGCAATTGCGAGATCAGTGTTCGCAATTGTGAACATCCCCCTTTTCTGTCAGATTTGCATTTTGCGTACGACTTATTCGCATTTGCGAAATATGCCTAGGTCAGCCTAGGTTCGCATTTACGACATTATGGTCGCATTTGCGGAAGTCCAGTAATCGCATTTGCGATGGTAGTCTTTCATTTGCGATGGGAACTGGGGAAGGGGATTCTTCGCATTTGTGAAGAAATGGTCGCATATGTGATCCTACTATTTCCACATTTGCGAACATTTGTTCGCATTTGAGAATTAGCAGAAATGAGAAGGGGTTCGCATTTGCGATGCCTCCTTCGCATTTGCAGGCTTCGCAATTTGCAAAGCTCAGGTCGCATATGTGACATCTGCAGCTGATGAAAAGAGACTTAGACGAGATTTTTCTCCCATTCTTCAAATTTTTAAATCCTAGAACCCTAGAGGCGATTCTTCCAAGACCAATTCTTCCCCAAAACTTTGGTAAGTGATCCACTTTATTTCAGTTTCCCATCACATTTCATGAATTTCTAACCTAATATCTAGGATTTCCATGGTAGAAATTGGGGGTTTGGGTAAAGTTAGGGATTTTCGGGAAATTGGGATTTAGACCTCAAATTGAGGTCGGGTTTCAAAACTAATTACATAATCGGGCTCGGGGGTGAATAGATTTTGGTCCGAACCTCGAGTTTTGACCAAGCGGGCCCGGGATAGATTTTTGACTTTTGGGGGAAAAGTTTGGTAAATCAACATTTACGCATTGTAATTGATTCCTGTAGTAATATTTGATGTTATTGAGTTAACTCTGGCTACATACGAGTGGTTTGGAAGTGGATACTAGAGGAAAAATGATAATTGAGTGTTGAGTGGCCCGTGGAGCGAGGTAAGTGTTGTGTCCAGCCTTGACTTAAGGGATTAGGAACCCTTGACTTATTTGCTATATGAAATTCATGTGAGCGGCATATATGTGAGGTGACGAGTACTTATGCGCCGCCAATTTATCTGTCTTGCATGTTTCTTTCCCGTTCTTCTTACATTGTTTCTTTCCCTGCCTTAACTATTACATGTTTTACTTGTATTTCCATGCCTAATTGCTACTTGTTCGACAATGTTTCTCTTTTTTGAATGTACTAGTTATCCCGTAGCTTCATTGTCTTCTATTATTTGTTTAAACTGTTTTATTTGTGCTTTTATGATATATTCTGAATTGGTCTCGCTGAGTAGTATTACTTATGTAAGGTTTTATAGAGTACAAGCTTCCCATTTGCTTTGTTTTGAAGTTTAAGTATTGTGAAGGGTTTTGTGTTAAATTGTGAAATTTTTGTACTTACTGTCTAATTGATACTGATATGGTGGGATAAGGTTGCGCGCCGCAACAGGTGGAATAAGGGTGATATATTGAGGAGGAATAAGAGTGAATTGATATTATACGGTGGGATCGGTTTGCACGCCGCAACAGGTGAAGTAAGGGTGGATTGTGGTGAAATAAGGGTGAACTGTAATTGTGATTATTGTGATATGGTGGGATCGGGTTGCACACCACCTTTTATTTATATTATGTATTATGTTATTAAGAGGAAATACAGGAGGAATATGACATGTACGGTGGGATCGGGTTGTGCGCCGCAATAATCTATATATTTATACTTTTCCTTGACTGTGCTAGATGTACGGTAGCCTTAAATTGCACTTAAGAATTGATAATAGCTGATCATTGATGAAATACTTTGAGTACTGTATTTACTTCTTGCAAGTTACTGCTTTACTTTATCCTGTCTTCCTTTCTGCTTTTATTATTTACCATATACAAATTATATTGTGAGTTCCCCGCCGTAGCCTCGTCACTCCTTTGTCGAGGTTAGGCTCGACACTTACCAGTATATGGGGTCGGTTGTAATGATACTGCACTCTGCACTTCCTGTGCATATTTTGGAGCAGGTTTGTGCTGATCGAGAAGTTGACTGTATACTTCACTGCTAGGAGACCCAAGGTAGTCCTCTTGGCATCTGCAGGCCCTGGTGTCCCCTTCTATACCCCCATACTTTACTGTGCTCCTTATTTCGCAAACAATTGTATTTTTCTTTTGGATAAATACTTGTAATAAAATCTTAGTATGTTCGTGAATTGTGACTCCAGATTCTGGATAATAATAATATATAATCAAAATTGTTATTTATATATTTCCATGTTCATATTCTACTTATTATAGCTTGTTTGCTGAGAATCACTTGAATGTAAAGAACTGGATAATAAACCTCTAACGTTGGCTTGTCTAGCAAGTATAATGTTAGGCGTCATCATGGTCCCGACGATGGGGATTCGAGGTCGTGACAAATTTTGAGCAAATGGCATTTATAAGAAATACACTCGTATTCCATATGTCTAGATATTTTTAACCTCTCCATGATACAGCTTTGAAATACCATGTTTTATATACATAATCTAGCATTGAATATAAATATTACTTTGTATTTAAAATTAAATTTACATACTTAAATCTACATAAAAATGTATTATAACTTTAATACTTGAAAACTTTTAGGAAAAATTTAGAATAAAAAATAATATTATTTGATAGCAAGTACTTAATACTGTACATTTATTAGTTTGATTTTTTATAAACATGTCAATTGGCATATTAATTTGATATTACTTCTCTTTTAACATAACATAGATATCTATTTTCTTACTCTAGGAATATTTATATTTTTTAAATTTGAGTTATACTGTTCATTTCTTCAATTGTATAAACTTAACAATAATTTTTTGAGTGTTATTTACTTATGTATTATTTTCAATTAATTCAAACTATAAATATAATAAAATTATCTTTATCCCTCTCTCTCTTCGGGCGTTCTTTTCTACTGTAGTATTTTATTAGTTTTCTCATTTTATATTTTACTGAAATTTAAATAAATATAATTTTTTTACCAAATTATAATTTTAAATTAATTAAAAGTATAAAGAGATAAGTCTTTTATTATTTTTGTAAGAAAATTATCAATATTTTCAATAATTATTATTTTGTGTTATATATATAACATGCTTATTTTATATATAAATATCGTAATAGTATCTTTATATTTTTGTGTTTTTCATTATGGAGTTGTGAGTTCTATTTATTTATTATAATTTCTTACATGAGAAATTTAATTGGTATATACATTTTTACGAAATCGCTTGATTTTTCTTTTTTGTATTATTCCTTTGTTTATTATGATTTAATTATGTGTACATGTATGACTTTTCTCGTATTAATTCTAATTATAAGTCTTATATTTTATATTTTCTCACAGATTTATATGTTATTCCTTTCTTGTCTAATTGTATTATCCATTCCCTAATATCATTAAATTTTTAGTAACTTACCAGTTTAATAAAATATAATAAATATAATTTTGTATTACACTTGCAATTTAACTTGAGACTTTTTCGTAGTTATTTCGATATTTAAATTTATCGATATTATTTTCGAGTACTATTTGTTTACTTAATTTTATCAAATAAAATTTAAAGTGTGGATAGATACATTAGTTTTTTCTCTATTTAATATATATATTTAATATATATATATATATATATATATATATCCTAATTTGAATCAACGGTTTTTCATTTTTTTATTTTCCTCTTTTATTTTAAAATAATTTTAAAAATCCAACTTGAAAGTACTCCCCAATTTGAATTGGTAGTTGTTTTTTTTTCTTTTTATTCCTTGCTTATCTAATTGTATTATCCATTTCTTAATATTATTAAAATTTATCAATTATTTTTTCGAGTATTATTTGTTTGCTTAATTTTATCAAATAAATTGAATTAGTAGTTTTTTATTTTTTTTATTTTTGTTTTTTATTTCTTGCTTCTCTAATTGTATTATCCATTTCTTAATACTATTAATTAAAATTTCCTAGATGAGAAATTTAATCAGTAAGAAACTACTCTCTAATTTGAATTGACATTTTCTTTCTTATTTTTTTTTATTTTTTATTTTAGTATAATTTTAAAACTCCAAATTTGTTAATGAATAACTAATTATTAACAACACATAATGCATAATGTAAATTTATTAAAATTTTAACTAAAAAAACTAATTATTACCTAATCTAACTTGTTTGGATGGTTGTTACACATCGTTTAATAATGTATCGTATCGTATTGTATTGTATTCTACTATATCGTTTGATGAATACAATGTTTGGATAGATTATATTATTTGCCGTTGTTTCATGATTTCATGCACCAGCAATATGAAGAATGGATTTGCAATATTATAAAGAAAAATTATGATACGAGGTAAATTTATTATATAAAAAGGTAGGGTAAATGATAAAATAAAATTATTTAATAATAGTGAAGGGTGAGATGAGAGAAAAAGACAAGATAACGACGCAACCACATCAAATCGGTCGTTACATAAAGTGACACATTTTGTCGTTACGTAACGACGGATTTAATGGTACGATACAATAAAATTTAAGTAACAACCAAAACAAACATCATACTTAAAGTAACAATACGATACAATAACTTTGTCTTAAATTGCCAAGTAGTCTAATATGATGTTGCTAATTGGCTTAATATGGAGGCTTTTTCGGGAGAAATTCAAAAATAGCGATTTACAAGTGGTCATTCAAAAATAGCCACAGTTTCAAAAGTAATCGAAATTTAGCCACTTTTTATGTAAAGATAAATCTGAACGAAAACACTGTTCAAAATTCAGAAAATACTCCAGCATAATATACTGGAATTCCAGTATAATATAGTGGAACTCCAACATAATATACTAGAATTCCAGTATAATATACTGGAACTCCAGCATATTATACCGGAGTTCAAGTATAATATACTAGACTTCAAGCATAATATACTGGAGTTCCAGTATAATATATACCGGTCCAGCATAATATGCTGAAAATTCATACATAAGTGCATCGATCTCGAGTATATTATGCATGAACTTTTCGTGTTGCAGCAAAATAGTGGCTATTTTTCAATGACTTTATAAATGCTGGCTATTTTTTAGGGGGGTGTGTACAAATAGCCACTAATAGAAGCTATCTTTATTTTAAAGCCGGTGTTTTAAATGTATTTATTCTTTAGCCACTAGTTTAATGAACTTTTACCTGACTGGACGAAAATACCCTTCTGCTACAACTTATACCTAAGCTTTTATTAACGATCAGCACAATTAACTTCAGCAGCAGCAATAGTATTCAACTTACCTGACTGTGATCGCGAACTTGCAGAAGCTTCTCCCTCCGATTTCAAACCATAGTATTCAACTTTCTCGTCCAAAAATCAACATAAATTTACAGTAAGTTATGATTTTGTGTGTTTCTGTTGATTTTTATTTCTTTACTATGAATTTGATGGTACGAATTAGATTTTTTTTTTTGNCAAACCATAGTATTCAACTTTCTCGTCCAAAAATCAACATAAATTTATAGTAAGTTATGATTTTGTGTGTTTCTGTTGATTTTTATTTCTTTACTATGAATTTGATGGTAGGAATTGAATTTTTTTTTTTTTTAATTTCTGGATTGATAAGCTTAAGGACATCGCGTCCTGTAATAATTCGATAAAAATTGAGGACATCATGTTAAGGATTTGATGTCCCCGTTTCAAATTGAATTGAAAACGTTAAGGACACAATGTCCTTAATTTTTTGATGTTGTTCTGATTATTACGGAAATTCTGTCATAGTTTTGAAAATTGTTTAAAAAAGTTAAGGACACTAGGTCCTGAAGTTTGATTTTGAAGTTGAAAAGTTAAGGACACTAGGTCCTGAAGTTTGAATTTCAATTTCATAACGTAAGGACATTAGGTCCTGAAGTTTGATTTTCAAGTTGAAAACTGAAGGACACTAGGTCCTGAACTTTAGGTTCCAAGTTCAAAAGTTAAGAACACTTGGTCCTTAACTTTGATTTTGAAGTTGAAAAGTTAAGGACACTAGGTCCTGAAGTTTGAGTTTCAAGTTCAAAAGTTAAGGACACTTGGTTCTGAACTTTAGGTTCCAAGTTCAAAAGTTAAGGACACTTGGTCCTTAACTTTGAATTTCAAGTTCAAAAGTTAAGGACACTTAGTCCTTAACTTACAGTACCTATTCTTAATTATACAAGGATTGCTCTTGACTTGCAGGATGGAAACAATATGCATTATAGTTGCATTTAATGGTAGATGGACTAAAGATTTTCAACTTGAAAATCAAACTTCAGGACCTAATGTCCTTAAGTTATGAAATTGAAATTCAAACTTCAGGACCTAGTGTCCTTAACTTTTCAACTTCAAAATCAAAATTTATCTTGATCATCAAATAAAGCTTTTTCTAGTACCTGAGGCAATTCAGTTTGAAGATTTCATTAAACAGATCTTTGAAGTTATTGAATTGGATAGAGACAAGTTTGAAGTAATGATATGGTTTGATATCAACCTGGGAAAAAGCAAGGGAATGCTTGTATCCAAAGATTTAGATCTTCACAACAAACATAGTTGAGTCAATGAATTCTGTCCTATTAGAAGCAAGGGAGCTTCCTATATTAAGAATGATGGATTTCATCCAAGTGAAGCTACAACGTTGGTTTTATGAAAGAAGAAATCAAGCAAAAGGAACTTTTTATGATGTTTCTTGTTGGGTAGAAGAGGAATTGAAAAAAAAGATAGATTTAGCATTTACTTTGAATGTAAGTATTATCTTCTATGCTTAGGTTATTATTTTAATATAATTTAACATAATGTACTAACTTATAAGTTTTCAACATTGAAGTTCTTCCCTGTTGATTCATGGCGTTCTAGAGTTGAAGAAGAAGGAATTACTTTCTTGGTGGACTTAAACAAAAGAACATGTGATTGTTTTCATTTTCAATTTGATGAATTACCATGCATACATGCAATTGGAGCTATTGAGAAGAGAAACATCAAGAATTCCAACTTTTGCTCACACTAGTACTTAAAGGAATCTTGGCTGAAAACATATGAAAGACAAATACATCCTATAGGACATACTGATTCTTGGATTGTACTAGAGAGTGCTAAGTCACAAATTATTAAACCTCCTGATTTCAAAGTGCAACTAGGTAGAAGGCAGAAGAAAAGGAATATTCCAGTTACCGAGTCATCAAAAATATCATTCAAATGTGGCTGTTGCAGAAGAATTGGTCATAATAGAACATCTTGTATATATTCTCTGGCAGTCCATTCATTTTCTAGGAAGCATAGAGAAGAGTAGATTTATTGACTCTTTTAAGCTTTTGCTATGAATTTGATTCATTTAGATTATTCTTATTTGAGTAGATGTCTGAATTTTCAATTTTTCTTTCCGCTTATGTTCTTTTTTTTTCTTTTGATTTCAAAGTTCAAAAGTTAAGGACAGACAGTCCTTAACTTTGACTTTCAAGTTCAGAAGTTAAGGACAGGGAGTCCTTAACTTCCACTTACAGGTTTATAAGTTAAGGATTCCCAGTCCTTAATTTTGACTTACATGTTTAGAAGTTAAGGACAGGCAGTCCTTAACTTTGACTTTCAAGTTCAAACGTTAAGGACAGGGAGTCCTTAACTTCCACTTACAGGTTTATAAGTTAAGGACGGGCAGTCCTTAACTTCGACTTACATGTTTAAAAGTTAAGGTCAGGCAGTCCTTAACTTTGACTTTCAAGTTCAAAAGTTAAGGACAAGGAGTCCTTAACTTCCATTTACAGGTTTATAAGTTAAGGACGAGCAGTCCTTAACTTAGACTTACATGTTTAAAAGTTAAGGACAGGCTGTCCTTAACTTTGACTTTCAAGTTCATAAGTTAAGGACAGGGAGTCCTTAACTTCCATTTACATGTTTTTAAGTTATGGGTGAGCAGTCCTTAACTTCGACTGACATGTTTAAAAGTTAAGGACAAGCAGTCCTTAACTTTGACTTTCAAGTTCAGAAGTTAAGGACATGATGTCCTTAACTTCCACTTACAAGTTCAAAAGTTAAGGGCGGGAAGTCCATAACTTTGACTAACAGGTTCAAAAGTTAAGGACAGGCAGTCCTTAACTTAAACTTTCAAGTTTAAAAGCTAAGGACATGCAGTCCTTAACTTCCACTTACAGGTTTAAAAGTTAAGGACAAGAAGTCTTTAACTTCGACTTACAGGTTCAAAAGTTAAGGACACTTGGTCTTCAACTTTGAATTTGAAAATAGACAAATCAATACTTGACAGAAAAAAAGAAATTAAAAACATGATGCCTTCATATTACTTCTGAAATTGTAATTTTGCATAACTGTGACAAAAATTTACGCTATGCAAACAAAATGAAATTTCCTTTTGCAAAATTTACAAGAAATTTCAGAATTCATATAATTCTTTACAAAAAATCAACTACAACTAAACTACAGCTCCTTCGGACAACAAGTTTCATTTTCACTATC
>ML380146.1:7751-26252 GCA_005239525.1 Nicotiana knightiana
TTTTTTGGGGGGGGAGGGGGGGGGGAGTCTAAATGAGGTAGTGCCACGGATAGCTATTTGTCTTTTTAATTTCCAATCTAACTGCAGAAGTCAGATTGGAAGTTGCATAAGGTTGAATGCCAAGCTTTGTCCAAGGTTGACAAGCAAAGAATAAAATCACTTACGCCCAGTGTAAGATTGATGGTCAAGCTTTATCTGAGGAAGAAACTGCAAGATGAGAAGGTCAGTTTCCATCTACTTCCTCTGTTTCTATAATTCAGCTGCTATGTAATATCTATAGCTTGGATAATATTGTGATCACTAAATGTGATTCTTAAACATATTTGTTTCCTGTTCTGAGGTGTTCTGATGATATTCTGAACCAGTAAGTCAAAATGAGGTCTTTGCTTTCCGAAATTACAAGGTCAATTATCTGGTAGAATAAAAGGGGGCGGGTTTGAAGGGTTTTCTGCAAAATAACACATGCAACTGCAGTCAACTGAGAACTCTAATTCCTTGATTGCTTTCAATTCTTTATGAAAATTATGTACCAGCTCGGTCGTGTCTTTGATTGAGTCAATCATACCAAGATAACCCAGCTAGACTTTTATTCCTCATAGGGTGAAGTAGTTTTTTATTCTTACAACTAAATTTAATGTGAATGGATCTGTTACAATGTTTATGGATACAGTGATGTGGCAAACAGATCACATTCAAAGACTGCAAGCACATTGTTGTTTTCATTCCCAATAGAAGTGAATTTTCAAGGAAATGTCTACATAAGAAGGGGGGGAATCAGACATCCTTAACATTTAGAAAGTGAAAAGATCCCGACAGTAGCCCTTTGTTTGGAAACTAGGGAAGGAAAAGGAATGGAGGCTTGGCTAAGTTTCCGATTTCCTGGTTTGGTTTGACAAAAGGAGGGACGAAATTGAAGTGAGAAAAATATGTTCCTCCTCAATCTGTTAATGTCTCTCTTTCTTTTAGGAGGGAATCAAATCATAAAATTTTAGATTGAGAATCAGTTTCTGTCATCTCTTCTATTTTATCTTTCCTCACTTCCTTCCTTCCCTTAGTTTCCAGAAAATGTGTTAAATGTTTATATGTGCGTGGAAATACCTAGAAACATCATCAAATTGTTTGGAATAGTTGATGGCTAGAAATCCCAAGTAATGGGTTCCAAACCATGGAAACCTCAATATGTTCTATATAAAAGTAGGTAAGGTTCCAAAGTAACTGGAATATATGTTCCAGTAGGTTTAATCACTTCAGACATTGTTTGCTTTTCTTTCTGTTTATCAGAGGTCGTAATTTCGAGTAAGTACTTTGTCCTGACCAACTCTGATTTTATCTTCTTACCCTTGCTGGGTTTGTCGTTCTCGATCTTCAACTTTGTCATGTGAAATAGTCTTTCTACAATAGTATGTATTGATTTTGTCATGACTCTTTCACTGCCAGGTTATTCCAGCTACAGTCCTGGACAATTTCAGTCTGGTGGAATCCTTGGTATCTCGTATCCTTGTGTAGCTTATACTGAGAGTTTTTTTTTGGTTGTTGAGAAAGAGCTTATACTGACGAGTTTCTGATATAATTTTGAATTATGCTTCATTAGGTCTATCCTTGCTACGTGTTTGACTTTGTGTTGTTCTTAACAAGTTTGTTTCCCAAGATATTACTGATATTGATGAGAAGCAACTAGTTTTATATGCTCAGATGGCAAACCTGGTCAATCTGATTCTTCAGTGGCCTGAGATCAGTATAAAGGAGATTACAGAAAAGTTCTCTAAGGTATAAATTGTGGGCCGGATGCAACATTTTGCTTTATGTGTCTAAAACCTATGCAACCTTATTATGTGTTGCATAGACCCTGTTCGTCTGGGCCTTTGTTCATGAAAACTGTGGACGATGTGGCTGAAATATTCCCTTATTCACTTGTCTGGAAGCATAATCCTTTTTCTTACAGAATTTATTGTCTAACCTGGTTTATCTCTGCTGTATTTTCTGAGTATGGGCAGTTCTCATGTAATGCACATACAATTTGTGACGCTGAACTGAAACCCCTGGGGACAGGCCTTTATCCGGTGGTTTCTATAATCAACCACAGGTAATTGTTGTAGTATCTTTCTGTCTAGCTAGTATATTTATTTCTCTAAATGGCCTTTTTATGTTATAGTTGTTTGCCGAATTCGGTTCTAATATTTGAAGGACGAATGGCTGTTGTCCGAGCAGTGCAGCATATACCCAAAGGTACTGAGGTAATACTTTGTTTCCAAATTATTTTGATCAGCCTCTATTAGTATAAATCATCATTAATTGAAAAAGTAGGTTATCATTCTGAAAATCAAGCATAAGTTATAGAGAAAGAAAGAAGAATTTGAGTGTTCCACTGGATGATACAAATCAACGAATAAGAGGTTGATATCTGAGGAAGATGCTTTTCAATTGATCAGTAACTCCAGTTTTGAGCAGGGTATTGTGTTGACGAATTTAGTAAGAATGTTTACTTATAATGATATGCATATCATCATCATGATGTCAATGATCTACAAGCATTTATATCTCTGTCCTTAACAGTTGAATGTACTTCTGGATGTTAACTACTTTAAGATTCTTGTTTGCTTTTTTGAGTACTTAAGCATCTGTTTGGAATTCAAAAGGAGACGGTAGAAAAGGTGGAAGAGAAAATGTGGTGCACAATCAATGAAGGGGGATTGTCTGGTTGCTGAGCTTCCAAGGGTTTTGATGATGTTGTATGTCAAAGCAAAAGGCTTCCATGGGTTTGAATTGGGTCAATTTGGAAGATTTTAGGTTTGACACACATTACTGTAGAATTTTGTCAAATTTGACATTATTCTGGGAGATACCTCTCTACAAACTGTTCCTGCTCTCCATGTGCGGGCTTTGGCGTGTGCATTCTTGCATGTACAACAAGTTGATGGATGATAAGGAGTACATTTGGGATGTTATTTACTGGTTTCTTAGCATTAATCTAAAAGCACAAGTAATTTCATTGGCATCCAGAAATCACTAACTTTCTGATTTACTTGATTGGCTTCCAAAAGGTATTGATAAGTTATATAGAAATGGCTGGAAGCACTGCAACTCGTCAAAAGGCTCTTAGAGAACAGTACTTTTTCTCCTGCACTTGCATTCGCTGCATCAAGTTGGTACGTTCGCTGTATTGTTAGTCCTCAATAATTAGATTTCTGATCACAAACTTATCACCCCGCTTACTGTAAGGGCCAAAACGATGATATCCAAGAAAGTGCAGTTCTGGAGGGTTATAGATGCAAGGATAAGAGATGCAGTGGTTTCCTGCTTCGCGACTCTGGTATATGATCCCTGTCTCAACCTCACCTTATATCCACATGATTGATCTGGTCTGCCTGTGACTTCTCAGTTTCTTGTGTTTGCAGGTAATAAAGGATTCAGATGCCAATTATGTGGACTCTTTAGGGACAAGGAAGAAATAAAAATTATTGTTGATGAAATCGAAACAATATCAGAAAAAGCTTCATTTTCACTTTCCAATGGACGTATCCTTTGAGCCAGTGAATGAGAATATCTAACGTATGTTACTGTATAAACACTACATTTTAGCCTTCTAATTACTAACTTAGAATAAACATCATATTTACACTACTTCTAAAGATGATTTGAGCTAAAAATCTCCTCTCTAAGTCGGCACAAGCTACATTCTTATATTATAAGAGGAGGCACTTTTGATGTGCCCACCTGAGTGTGTAGAAGTGAGGAGGCTAAATGTTCCGTTAATTAAATTAAACATTATTTAGATTATATTTATTTGGTTTTGTTGGGAAAACAGACTGCTTTGACAGAATACAGATAAGAAAGATGCAAGTGTAATGTATAAAATGATTGAGAAACTTCAGCAGAAGCTTTGCCATCAATTCTCGGTCAATCTGATGCGCACACGAGAGAATCTTTTAAAGGTTTGATTGCCTTTACTGCAGTGTCTCACAGAAGAATGTTTTTGAATGTTCTCATCTATGTTTTCTCCATTGAGGAAATTTCTTTTTATTGTCCCTAAAAAGATGCTTACATCAATCTTCTTCCAGCCATCTTTAATTAGTTAATATTTTTTTGGACCTGAAGAATGGATGTTTATTCATTTAGATATTGATGGAGCTGCAAGATTGGAAAGAGGCACTGAAGTACTGCAGATTAACTATCCCAGTTTATAAGAGTAAGTTGGCACTACCTGATGGTTCAAGAGAATTCTGTTTAGCAACCACTATACCAATGCTATCTGTTGATTTAGTATATTATAGTACTAAGCCAGGTTCAAGACTTAAAAACTACTTTTCCTGTCCCAAATTAATCTACCCACTTCCTGTTTTAGGTAGTCTCGAAGTTGGGTCTATATTCCTAAAACCCTATATTCTTCAATACTTATTCAATTTTCTACTATAAGAAAGTACTATGAGATCCAGTTTTGTATTTAATTCAATAAGTGAATTATCTCTGCTCTTGGACCCAAGTTTATACATGACAAAAAATTTTACTTTATCATAATAATCACGCGCAAATGAAAGAAGGAATCTAAATTCTAATGGAGAGAGAGAGAGCAGGTTTTCTAGATTCTTAAGCTATATCCCTTATTGGTGCCAGTTGTATGTCTTCATAACAATCTTATCATCATGACTTTATGTTGCTCATGCGCCCCGGACCCTGCAGTTTTGCTCTTCTGCCTGGGATGTTAAATCTAATTCTGTTGCGTTTCTGTTGTTTTTGGTATTAGATATGCATGTTTTACCTGGAGATAATTAACATTCCTTCTGAAGGAACATGTGATTCGGGAGATGTATAGATTTGAGTTGCTTCGCTTTGTATGACCAAGAAACTTTCTGAACTTAGTCGTGCACTAAAGTTCCGTATTTCCAATAGTTTTGCTCTGCTTTCTGAACATATATACTTATTAGATCTACATGTTTTCTCCATATGGTAATATTTCTTCTTTTGATAGGAGTTTATCCAGAGTGTCATCCTTTGCTCGGACTGCAATATTACACTTGTGGAAAACTTGAATGGTTAGAGAGCTTTTGGTTTTTCAATATATTGTGATGCATATTTCTGGCTTTTGGCAGTTGTCCTCTTTCTATTTCATGTTTCATTATCTTGATTATCAGACATTTGTTTAGATCTAGTATCTCCTGTTGTAATATTGCACAACTATCCTGCACGTCCAACTTCTGGTGAAGTTATAGCAATGCCCCTAGAGGCATGGGGAAGTTCGTGTACCATTTGAAACAGGTGCTCGAGGTGGCAAGTAGTTGCTTTAACTGTAGCCTAGCCATTTACATCTTTAACACTTACTTAAGAAAATTAAGGACATGAGAGTTAAATAATAAACAGCACATATATTTAAGTAAATAAAGTATTATAAGGAAATATAAGACTTGAAAAATATATTTAAGTCACTCGAATTAAGTAGTAGTATAAACGTATATTAGAACTTTATGGACTAATTTATGCAAGTGTATGCACTTATTGAAGTGTGTGCCTCAAAATGAAAGTATTGCCTAAGAAATTAGTTTGTCTTAAGTTCTACAGTCTCTAGGAGAAGTGCCAAGCAGACTATTGTACCAGACAATTCCAGACACGTACATGGTGGGTTACATTTAAATGTCTATGCATAATATACTAGTAGTCCAGTACAATGTATGCATATGAAAGAGTACCGAAACTGCGAAAAAGGATAGGTATATTTGGTACAAGCCCATACTGATCCTCAATTCTTCTGTATATTTTCTTAACTCTCTCACCAACACCCATTACATGCTAACTCATACCAGTATTTCAGTACTCCATTGTATGAGGCTTCTAAAAACTGCTTAGAGATTTTTAAACAGTTGTCTTTGTTTTTTCTTTTTTGATGTGTGTTAAACATTTGTCTTTGTATACAGAGAAATTTTAGTCTACTTAATTTAAGCAGTTGAGACGAGAAAACTATGGGCGGTCTCATGTTAGCTGATTAGATATCTGGAGATTTGCTCCTCCTGGCTTGTTCTGTTTTATTTTGTTGATCTTGAAACATCCAGAGAAACAGACCGAGTTCGACCGGTTTTGCAAGTCTTTGAGGATTTTTGATACATTCATCAACTTTATCAATGATCCAAGCTTTGCTTTAACTTCTGTAATTATGTGGCTTCAGATATTAATGAAGTTAGCGACAGTTTTCCATTAAGTAGGATTTCTTGTTCAAGTTACACAACTTGTTGCGAATTCTGAGCTTCTTGGAAACATGGAAAAAGCTGGAACCTACAGTTTATAACATTCTTAAAGAAATGTCAGAAAGTGGTGGTTTCGTTAATGATATCCCCGTGGTGCTGATTTGTTAAATTACAGGTGGCTTGGTGAGACTGAGGAAGCCTACAGGTCACTAGCCAAGGCAGCAGAGATACTGCGAATTACTCATGGAACAAACACTAATTTCATGAAGGAGCTTTTTGTGAAGTTAGAAGAAGCTCGTGCGGAGTTCTCTTACAAGATTTCATCCAAGGAAGAAGAGAATGGTTGAACTGCATCCACATATGCACGTAACCAGTTCGACAAAGGGCAGCCCCTCTTTCCTAATTGTTACAATGAAAAGTTTCTATTGAGATGCTAATCTCCCTTTCCTATGTCTACTTTTGATGGAAGTTGAATTACTATTGTGAGAGAAAATAGGCTATCTTGGCAGTTTCTTCCATCTTACATAAGAGACTGGAGTTTTGACTTTCGGAAGGGGGTGCAAGGCATGTTTCATTGGATGCTGTAAATAGCTAGAATTTGTATTGTTGATTACATTACGAGTTCTATTAGGCGCCTTCATAACATTGCAGGAATTATCTATATATAGGGTAAAATATTTTATCTTTTGAATATTTCTGTATTAAAGAATTAGAGGACCTTTGCAACAAAGTCGCAAACAGGGTAATAACTAATAACCCTTACCCAATCAAGTTACAAAGAAAGTGGCCAAACCTCGCGGCTGAGCCTGGATAACACAGGTGTAAGGCAGACGTATAAAAGAAATGAACGAGAAGTAATAGCATAAAAAATGACCTGAAAAATATACTGGTACAACATAATAATCTATCGTCATATTATCCAATGCTCAAATTGAGCTGTTCTAAAAGTTTCTGCAGAACTTGATTTCCAAAGAGGGATGAAAGGTCTACAACTGAGTAAATATAACAAGAAACTCTTTCGAGAAAATCTAAACAGATCAACGGTAGCGGCGTAAAGACAGAGTCTGGTTCCTCTTCCAAGTTGCCCTTCTTGAGGGACGTTGCTTGTGGTGCAAGTGTCCTTTTCCTTGGAGACCCCTGTTTTTCTTGCCAGCTGAAGTCAGTCCACGAAGCTCTCTGTGCTTGTGCACCGGGTTGCAGATCCAGTTTATTCTTGGGTCATTCCTCACAGCAGCATGGGCTGCATCAATCAGGATCACTTCATAGTACTTATAAGTAGAATCCTGCAATCAATAACGTAATAATGAGTTGCTTTGTATGACATGAACCCAATGAATCTGCACTAGAAGAAATTTGAATTTTGCTAAAAGACAGTCAACAGACAAATACCTCGTTGATCCAGTAAGAATTAAGGACCTTAAGACCACCCAATTTCCTACCAGCACGCTCCTCGGCAACAGAGCGCTTACTGCGCTGAAACTTCAACTGGGTGACTCCCTGGTTTGTAGGCTTACCATACACAATACCTTTGGGTACAGGCCTCTTCCTTCCACCACGCTTCACACGCACACGGTAAACCACGTAGCCCTGCAAATATTGTTGAACACAGTCACACGGATATAAATCCAAAAGTAGACAACAAAGGCACCCTTTCTACTATGGAAATGGAAAACTGACAAAATACTGTTACTTAGTTCTAAGTTTGAAAAGTCATACAACAATTGCATGCACTACAAGAAAAAAATATTTGCAACTTGTTTCAATCCCATGCATCCAGAAATTTCAGATAATGATGAATGGACAGAGGATCATTAAACTCTCATAGCAGCAACCTGTTATTAGAAATTATAGATGCTGCACCACAAAATTATTTACAGAGGCAATAAGAAGAGACGACGATTATGGCTAAACTGAGAAAGTAGCCTATTTACTTGATCAAACATTGAATCAAATATTTTTATTTTAATAGCATGGGATCAATTCAATACATAACATCAAAAGGTAACAGAATTAAACCAATAATAAAATCTCACTTGAACACTCAAGCTCAAGTTTTACCGGACCATGTTCAATTTCACCATAGTGCATCCAAGAACAAACTATTCAACAATTATGGATTCAGAAAACTTAGTACACCCTATTTATATCTATAAACATTTGCAATATACACATGACTGAAACCTCTCAGCAAGTAACATTGTCAAAAATAACAATTACCAATAAGGAGTAACATTGTCAAATATCATACAACTTCTATGGCTCAATTACAAGTAAGTTGAGATTGACTATATGAATCCTCACTAAACATGTCGCTCCATTTAAGCTCAACTCAACATCGTCAAATATCAGAATGAAAAGACAAAATACCTGCTTGGCTTTGTAGCCGAGGCGGCGTGCCTTGTCAGGACGAGTAGGTCTAGTGACACGCACTATGGATGGGAGCTGTCGGTACTCCCAGCACCTCACCCTCTGCAAAAACCTCATCACATCTGACTGTTTCTTCCTCCATAGCTCTGACACGTAAGTATAGGCACCTACATATCCACCACATAACAAAACACAATCATTTTCCAAAAACACCAATATAAGCATATCCTGTATTTGCACGATCAAACCAGCATTACTAAAATTCCAACAATTACATTTCAAACACTAAAATTTCATCTACTGCACCATTTTTTTTAATGAAATCATATATCATTTTCTCCCAGAGAATTCAAACAATATGAGATTTTCAAAACAATAAGGTCCATTATTCAGTTGAACTTGATTCAAACTGTTAAAAAAACATATGATTTTTAACATACTACTATTATAACATTCAAGCAAAATGACGAATATATTTGAAAGGAAAGGTCAACTGGAATAAAGTGATCCTCATTTTGACATGAATCAATATCAAACAAGAAGGGTAATGCAGAGATAACTGAATTAAAATTAGATTAACATACCCATTGTAGTGCGGCGAAACTCTCTCCTCTTACTCAGCTATTACCGGTGAAGTTCCGCTTAGGGTTTTGTGGGAGGCGTGGTTTTTAATGACCTATTGGGCTAAAAGACCAATCGGTCCTAAAAAAAATTTGTATCGTTTGCACGAGGTAGCTAATTTAGAGCCCGTTAGGACATAAGAAATTTTCCCCCTTTTTCTCAATTTTTTTTTTTTTGAAATTAGTGTTTGTTAATAAAATTCAAATTTTCACTTGAAGATACATTTTGAAAATTTTCGTAAATTTTAAAAACTCCAAAAAATTATTTTTCAAAAACGATCCAAAATATATTCGTGTCCAAACACAACTCTAAATTTCAAATATCATTTTCACCATATTTTTGAATTTTACAATTCTTATGTCCAAACGCCCACTTAGAATCCCTATTTATGAAATAGCCGAATTTACAGCGTTTTTAGAGCTTAGCCGCCTCAGAATTAATTTCAAACATGTGTCTTAAGTTAAAATCAGGGGTTTAAAGTTCTCAAATTTAGAATGAGGCTGAAGTTTAAATTCATGCATGAGTTCCGAGTGAAATAGTATGGACTAGCAAGATTTTAGATTGGTCATTTAAAAATAGTAGTATTTGTAAATAGTTATTATTTTGCTGTAACACAAAAAATTATAACATAATATACTTGAGATCGGTGCACATGTGTATGGACAAATATGCTGGAACTCCAACATGCGGAAAGTTCCACCATAATATACTGGAGATTGGAACACATGTGTATGAACTTCCAGTATATTATACTGGAGTTATGTTGGAACTCCAGTATAATATACTAGAGTTCCAGAATATTATACTGGAATTCCAGTATATTATGCTGGAGTATTTATCGTATTTTGAACAATGTTTTCATTTAGATTTATCTTTACATGAACAGTGACTAAATTTCGATTACTTTTGAAACTGTGGCTATTTTTGAATGACCACTCGTAAATCTAGCTATTTTTAAATGAGATTTTTTCCTTCCTATACAATATTTGAAACTTATTTACCAAAATTATCCTAGTTTTGTTTATTACCCACCCTAAACAAAGATTAATTACAAATTATATACAATCCATTATTAGTGCCTTAAATTAAATTAGAGATTCAGTTACACCATTTTCTCTCTCTCTTCTCCTCTCCTCCCCTTTTTTCTTTTTTTGCTCATCTATGTTCTTCAGATCTATACGATTTGCTCTTACAAACAAAACCCCACTTCCCCACTTCCCTCCATCACTCTATTTTTCTAACTATTTCAGACTTCTTTAAAGATACATAAAGGATTTTTGTGGGACAAAACTGAAAAAGAAATCATGTTTTTTTAGCTATAAATTTCAGAGGAAAATTGAACTAGTGTTAGTAGAAGTAGTAGAAATTAAGGGCAACAGCCATGTCTGAAGACTGAAGAGTACTAATGGCCACTGTTGTTTGCTTGAGATTAACATGCAGGACGACTTCTATTTATGTTGGTTGAATCGATCACAATTTCCTTTAAATAGCGGATTTACATGTTAACAATTTTGATACGCCATTGTTGACTTTGTGTTAGGGCGTTTGGTGTGCTGTGATTTTGTGGTCTAGCTATTGAAAATGGTATGGACTTTAAAACCTTTTATTTTGATGAAACTCAATGAAAATTTCATAATACCTATATATTAAATTTCTAGCTTTACATTTGTTGGAATTAACAAAGCTAATGGGAGAATGATTTGTATACAACAATGTTTTGAAAGGCGGGGGCGTCAGGCGAGGCGTAAGCCCCGAGACATAGGACATAAGTCTCATGGATCTTTAAATTTTACTAATTTCAAAAATTTTAAAATAATATAAAATAAAAAATAATTAGAAAAATTATATTAAAATCACAAAACTATAACAAATAATCTATTTAAAATATTTATAATTTATAATTCATCTATGAATAATACGAAAAGTATGGAATATATAATAACATGCAAATTAGTTGTAACCAGCTCTAATATCAAAAGTAATGTATTTGATACGAGAACTTATATTCATCTCGTAAGGAGTATCGGGTCTTGAAAGAATTTTGATATTATAATTTGATATTTTTCTTAAAATACTCCTTTTACTTAATATACTTTCTATTTGAAAGAGAATTTATATAAAAACATAATTCACTATTTAAATATGATCTCCAGCATCATTTATTTTTAAGTTTCAACAAGTTAATAAAGTGACACATAATTCATCATACAATACCATGATAACTAATTACTTGTAAATAGTTACTAGCTAATATTGAGCTATTAAATTAATAAGTATTGTATCTCGTAAACGTGAAAAAAATAATATTTCAAATAATAATTATAAAAATTATGTACTATTATATAGTAAAGACATAACAAAAGTTACTAAATAAATATTTTTTAAATGAAACATTTATTTAAAATTAACTACCATAGCAGTGTTAGTGGATAACGTGCAATCATTTTTATTTTAATTATGATATAAAATTCTCTCAACTTAATAAATTATGATTAAGAAAAAAGTCATTTTCAATAGTCAAGAATTTATTAAGAAAATTTGAGGATTTACAAGGTTAGTTACATACAATTGCATAAAGTTCTATTAAGCGGGTCCAGTACGCGACCGTTGGGCATGTCCGGGGCGTAAGTGTCACGACCCAAAGATTGCAAGTCGTGATGGCACATAACTTGACCCGCTAAGTAAGCCAACTAATCAACAATGCAAGTCAAATGAAATTATAGTAAAATAGAGAAGAAATAGCTGAACTTTTACACATTAACCCAAGAACTGGTAGTACAAATCATGAGCTTCTAAGACTTAGAATTTACAAGCTGATATAAATAATTACACGATCTGTTGAAAACTACATAAACAAACTAGTAAAATCTACAGCCACCAAGGACAAGTAGTGGCTATATCTGGAATGCACGAACATCTTCAGGGTCAGCTCCCGACATTGCCAGCAGCTCTGCTCCAAAAGTCTGGACACAAGGTGCAGAAATGCAGTATCAGCACAACCGACCCCATGTACTGGTAAGTATCTTGACTAACCTCGTCGAGGTAGTGACGAGGCTTTTTAGTAAAAATGTGCTCACTAATAAAGGTATGTACCAAGATATAGCAATAGAACTATACTACAATATAATATAATAGAGAGTGCGAAACGAATGTACAAAACAATAACAGAGTGCTGGAAGAAATCACAATTCAACAAGTACCAATATCTCTCTCAATCCTTTCCTTAGAGTGAAAACCTATAAACCACAATAACCACCTTAAAACTTTCATAATGTGATAAATATACTCAAGACATCAAATCCAACGGTACGACAACACACTTCGTGCATTTATCTCATCCTCACTAATTATGCATAAACAATAGCAACCGAATGGCAGAAATGCCGATAACAGAAATGAAAAAGCAAGAAATACGCAAGTAGCAATGATGAACGAGAATGTACATAAGAACATCAGTAACAGACTAGGCATAAAGCATAGAGGTAATGACAACGTTTAGGAAAAGGAATGTAACTTCAACTAACTAGCATGGTGAAGGCAAATAAGCAAGAGAACACATGATTTTTATAAATTAACAAGTATAGACATGAACGACTAACATGGAAGAAGACCTATACTTAAGTGCAACAAAAATATGACATGGATACAATCATGACAGTAGGAAGTAGACATGATGTTGGCAAGTTAAGCAAATAGAAGGCATGGGTAACATGACAACAATTGTGATAGAGGATAAAGACAGAACATTGACGACAAATCACATAAGAAACATGAATACGACAATAACAACTCAAGGTAAAGACATGAAGATATCTGCAAGAAAAGGATATCACAACAAAATGCACGTCTCTCGTCCTCACTTGCACGGAAACACCCTTCGTTCCATGATCGCAACAACATGAAAGAATAATAACAGAAATGCAAGGTACGACATCACCCTTGCTTTCACTCACATAACATGGCACGTCATTACCCTTCGTGCTTTTACTCACAATAATATGGCACGACATCACCCTTCGTGTTTTTACTCTCAATGATATGGCGCGACATCACCCTTCGTGCTTTTACTCTCAATGATTTGGCACGGAATCACCCTTCGTGCTTTACACTCTCCTCACATGAGAATGTATATTCAATGTCACGGCATCACCCTTTGTGCTTTACACTCTTCCTTACCAAACATGTGTATAACAATGACCACAAGGCAAGGAACATAAATAACATCACGTAGAGAATAATCACAATGAATCTCAATCAAAACTTTCCAAGTCAACAATGGTTCAATAAACCCGCAAGAAACTTATTATTCAAGTATTTTGACAAATCTCACGAATGATCTACAACCCAAATATAGAATCTAGTATCTCAAGAATATCGGCCGTAGCAATGTATTAATGATTACACATAATGATGACCGAGCTAAACAAATCAATGTATTCTCAGAATTCCATCATATTGGATCAAGTTATAATAAGCTAAGTCTTAGTCTCTAACATTTAATACTATGTTCTTAGTATCTAGGAGTCTAGTAAGGCATGAAGCAAGAAGATCACGTGAATTTACAAGACATAATTTATAACATAATTTACCCCCGAGTATGGTTAACCCTGGCACATGCATATATGCTCATCACGTCATATATGTATCACCCCCGCATGTATCAAATAATGTCAAATAGTAGGAAAAATTTCCTCCACAAAGTTAGGCAAGACACTTACCTCAATTCGGCTAATTCAATACTCAATTTAGCTTTTTTCCCTTACAAGATTCACCTCCGCTCGGCTCAAGCTAGACAACAACGACTTGAATACATCACACAATGTAAAACAATTTCAATTCATAAAGTTGTGATTTTTAGTTCTAAAAAGTCAACAAAAGTCAAACCCCGAGCCCGCCCGGTCAAAACCCAGGTCCAAGGGTAGGTCTTGACTACTCATAGCCTCATGATTCCAAATAAATGTTTTGTTTTCAAATTCGAATTCTATTCGACTATCAAATCCCAAAATTTCATTTTTTAAAAAAACTTTAGCAAAATTCCCAAAATTTTCCCTAGATTTCTCATGAATTTGATGTTAATTCTTATATAAAATCATGAAATATAGTTGAGAATCGATTACAGTTACTTACTCAATGATTTGGTATGAAAATCCCTTCACAAAATCGCCTCTCATCGAAGATAGGGTTCAAAATATATCAAAATGAAGCTAAGTCTCGGAATCCTCAACACTTAACAGGTTGCAGATGTCGCATTTGCGACAGGGGGTTCGCAAATGCGAGCCTTGCAAATGCAAACATCTTATTGCAAATGCGAAGAAGAAGGTTGCATGCCAATGTCGCATTTGCGACCCAATTCTTCGCAAATGCGAAGACCAACATTTCGCAAAAGCGACAAGGTTCTTCGCAAATGCGAATTTCCCCAGCAGCCCATACTTCGCAAAAGCGATGGTTGCTTCGCAATTGCGGCCGTCGCATTTGCGACAAAACACCGCAAATGCGATTATACCAGCACCAACAATCAAAGATTATGAAAAATCATTCCGAAACCAATTCGAAACTCACCCGAGCCCTCGGGGCTCCAAACCAATCATACACCCAGGTCCAGAAACACAACACGAACTCGCTCGCGCGCTCAAATCATCAAAATAACCTCTAAAACTACGAATTGGATGCAAAAATGCATGGAGATCAAACTAAACTTCAAGAACTTCTAGAATCACAATCGAGCATCCAAACCCTATCAAATCAACTCCGAATGGCACCAAGTTTTGCAGGCAAGTTCGATATGACGAAACGAACCTACTCGAAGCTTCAAATCATGCATAACAACCTCGAAATGATGAATCACATCTCAAGTCAAAATCAATGAACTTTGAAACTTCAACTTCCACATCCGATAACGAAACCTATCAAATCACGTCCAATTAACCTCAAATTTTGCGCACAAGTCAGGTTTTCCATTACGGACCTACTCCAACTTCCGGAATCAAAATTCGATCTCGATATCGAAAAGTTCATTCCCGATCAAACTTCTCAAAAATCCAACCTACGCCAATCCAAGATTAATTCAACTACGGACCTCCAAATTACAATTCGGACGCACTCCTAAGTCCAAAATCAACCAAAGGAGCTGACGAAACTGACAAAACTCCATTTTGAGGCCTCAAACTACCGAGAGAAGTGCAGATGCACAAAACGACCAGTTGGGTCGTTACAGCTCCGATGGCCGAGGGGTAAGTCTCATAGAACTAAGTCCCACACATAAGCCGAGGGGCGTTTTACGAGTGCTCCGCCCTAGGGCGAGCCCCGGGCGAGTCCCAATTCTGCCTTTTAAAACTGAGGTATACAGTATACAACTTAGTTACAACTTATCTAGAACTTTCATACATCATTCGTACAAGCTAAATATAACTACAACATCATACAATTTATATACAATTTTAATACAAATTTTATACAATATGTCTTTGTACGTATTTTATATATTATTTGTATCTATTTTGTATGCGGCGTGTTCTTCTTCTTCTTCTTCTTCTTCTTTCCTGAAATTTCAATTAAGACTCCTCTCTTAATATAATTTTAATACCTATCAACAATTTATCTGTAAAAATGTATTATTTATAACTTAAATATAAATTTCATACAATGATACAACTAATTTCCAACTTTCATACAATATTTAAATAAAACAAAATATGAAACTACAACAGAATACAATTTATATACAACAAAGGAGAGGATGAGAGAGAGGCTCAGAGTGAGAAAGAGAAACATTGAGAGGGAGAGGTGCGCAGTGAAAGAGAAAATAATTGATTCCCTATTAAATTTCTATTATAAATGGATAATTACCAATTCTTATTGGTATATAACTGGTAAATCATATATGTCCATGTAATTAGGTTAAAACTTGATTAGGGAGGGTAATAAAATTTCATATGTGTTCTTTTTGGATTTCTCCCGAGTTTTGAAGTTAGACATTGGAAGAGCACAACTTCAAAACCGAAGATCTAAATTTGAACTTTGGCTTTTAAAACTTTAAATTTTGCGCATGAAGTTAGATTTTGACAAAGTATAAATTCAGATCAGAATGTCTGAGTAAGGGGTCGTTTGGTAGGATGCATTAGGTAAAATAATGCATGCAGTAGCTTTGTGTATTAGTAATACTTTGTTTGGTATATTTTTTGAACTTATGCATTAGTTATGCAAGCATTAGTTATACACTCTATTTGGTATTATCCTATGCATAACTAATGCATAAGAAAATATGGTATTAACAACGCAATGAGTTTTAATGCATGTATTAGCTTAGTTAAAGACAAAAATATATTTCAAAATTTATACTTGATTAAAATATGTTGTTATATAATGCAAGTTTAAATAATCCAAGAAAGTGAGAAATACAATTATATTCCTAGCATATTTTCTTTTTTTAGAAATAAATATTAAGTTCTACTATAATATAAGTAGACAAATCAAATAATTTGCTTATAAATTTTTCATATATAAACATTGCTCAACATATGTTTCTTTTAAAAAGATAAAGTGTTGACTGATTATGATGGTATTTTTGTAAACAAGCAATCCTTTTAGAAATTGTGCAATGCTTTAATACATCAAACAAAAAATAGATAAAAAATATGTTAGCATAACTAATACAAACATAACTACTACCAACATTACTAATACACCCTATTCATCATTATTGTTATGCACTCAACTAAACTACGTATGAGAAAGCAACAAGTAGTACTTTAGCCAAATTCAGATCAGAATGTCTGAGTAAGAAGCAACAACAGATTCAGTCTAAAGTAAGTGGCTATGGCCTAGAGACCCTCCTAAGCTCCATGAATGAATAGGACCTGACATCCGAATGTTCTTAAGTGGGGAGATTGTAAAGTTTCGTAAGTTTTAACATCTAATTCAGGCAATTAACGGCCTAATGAAGTTAATAAAGTGACCCTGAGGCAGTTTTGTAAGTAGCACTTCATTGTATTTGGGGTTATTTTGAAGGAATCTTAACTGACTTTGCTCAATTCAGTTGCTATTGCATGCAGTATTAAAAGAAAAACTACTTGGTATTATGCTATTTTCTCTTCTTTTTTTGTTCTCCGTTAGGGAATAATATATTCTTTTTTATTTTGTTGTAGAAATTCAGTCACAAGGATGGTTTGTGATTCAGAAATGTTGTTCGAAAATGAGGAAAATCATCAAAAGATTATCACTGGAAAATGATGGACATTGGGTTTATGAAGGTACTCTGGAAAACATTTGTTCCATATCAAATGCACCTAAGTGTATTCTGTCTTATTTTCTTAAAGTGGAGTGCTGTTACTGCCTATGATTAATAGTAGTACTTTTTCTTTCCTATTACTCACTTTGGGAAAATCATGGCCATTGACTTCTGAAGGTAAATTTTGTTTTCATGGAAAACAATTTTTCCAAAATATATTCTGCTTTATTTTCTTGAAATGGAGTGCTGTTATTGTCTAAGAGTACTCCGGTAGTAGTTCTTTTCTGTTCCTATTAACCACTTGAGGTTTTTGGTGAAACAGCAATTACTTAAGTGAAATGGCTGTCTTAGGGAAACGAATTTTATAGGAGGTGTTCCCACCTTGCATCCTGAGGGATCTATAGGTTGTATGTCACAAAGAACATCGTACATTGCTTTCAATTTATTGCAACAATGAACATAAATGAACAAACAATGGAGAGTGAAAGTTTACCAATGCAGCAAACATAGTCACCTGGTATTGGTGGACAAGTACTTTCAAATTCATATTCTGACACCATTGTTAATGAAGGGTCGAGCATTGCATATAATAACAAGGATCCACTTCTCTGCCTGCCCCTTGGTTCTCACACAGAGTAAATATTTTACCCCACATTTGGCGGTAGAAGCTATTAATGATGCATTAGAGGTCAGTTTAGTATTTTGTCTTTAATTTTGCGTTAGTCTATTGCTAGATATAGTAGCCATTATTCTATATGATGTATGATTTTGCAAAAGCCTGATGATATATTTATGTCTTATACAGAATGGACGTATTTTTAAAGCGTCGTTTCGTGTCAATGCGCATAACAAACTTGAGGTATTCTCTACTAACATTCTACTCTTCCTCTTAGCTGCTCTTTTCTTTTTTATGTTTCTTATATCAAAATAGTCCCTGAAATTTATATTCATATAATCCCTCTACTTGTCAGGCATACTGCACAATTGAGGGTGTTCAAATAGCTGTTCTCAGTACTGGAGTGGCAGCTCAAAATAGAGTTGTAAGTCTTGTGTACTGATGTGTGGCTAGAATTCGTGATTTTAAGCATTATATACCTCGCATTTTATGTGCTT
>ML380149.1:378-18357 GCA_005239525.1 Nicotiana knightiana
ATTTTTTATTTAGCATGGTTTTGAAATATACAAGAGTGTGGTGGACAAACGGCCACTCAATGCGATCAAAAGCCTTTTCCAAGTCTATTTTGATTAGCATGTGGCCATGTTCCCTAATTTTCCTGAGATTGCTAACTAACTCTTGAATAATAATAGCATTGTCGGATGCTCTTCTATTCTTCATAAAACTAGCTTGATAGGGACTGATGATGCTGTCTAAAAAAGGTTTAAGACGATTTGCTAGTATTTTTGTGATAATTTTGTAGATAGTATTACATAGTCCAATTGGTCAAAAAAATTTATATTATTTGCATTGTGAATTTTGGGAATCAAACAAAGGTATGTTTTGTTGATTTCCTTAGGGATTACCTGATGTTTAAAAATACTATGACAGTACTTTGTAACCAATTGACCAACAGTATTCCAATATTTTTTATAAAAAAAAAGGTGGAGGCCATCTGGTCCAGGTGCCTTGAAGGGCTTAAAAGAAAAAATAGCATTTCTGATTTCAATATCCAGTAGAGGATCATCCAATGTGGTTAAATCTATTTTTTTGATATTTGAGGGATTAGTGCCTAAACCTTTCTTGTCAGTGAAGGTATGAGAGGTTGTAAAAATATTTTTAAAATAGTTTGTGACGTGTGACATAATTAAGTCATGGTCATTTATCTAATTGCCTTCTTCATCCTTGAAGTAATTAATTTTGTTTCTTCTTCTTTTATTAGAGGTCATTATATGAAAGAATTTTGTATTTGCGTCTCCCTCGTTTAACCAATCGATCCTTGACCTTAATTTCCAATAGTCTTCTTCTATCCTAAGGATATCATTGTATTCTTTTTTAAGAGATAAATCCAATGACTGAAGAAAATTGCTTGTAGGGTAATTTGTAGAGTTTTGGATACCCTGAATCCTAGCAAGCAATTTTCTTTTTTTACCCATTATGTCACAAAAGATTTTATGTTTCCACGTTTTAACACCCTCTAAGAAGGAGTTACTGGAGTTAGGATAGTCATTATCTGTCCAGTGAGGCCTAACTAGGTTAGGAAAAGTCGGGTGTTTGCACCAAAAGGTTTCAAGCCTGAAGGGTTGGACATGTTTTTGTCTAGTTCTAGGTATAAGCTCTATCATTATAGGATTATGATCCGAGTGTGTCTTAGGTAGGTGAATTATTGAATAGTTTGAGAATAAATCACACCATTTCTCATTGCCTAGAGCTTTGTCTAGTCTTTCCATAATAAGGCCCCTATTTTTGTGTCTATGGTTTGACCAAGTATATTTGCATCCTTCATAACCTAAATCCATAAGTCTACAATTCCCCATTTTATTTTGTAAATAATCTGCTCTAGAATTGTTAATTCGCCTCCCTCCAAATTTCTCATGAGACCCTATGATATTGTTAAGATCTCCACCTATCAACCAAGGTCCATCATAATGGTAAGCTATGTTTTCTAAATTATCCCACATAAGATTTCTACATTGACAATTAGTACTTGCATAAATAGACGAAAATAACCAAGATTTTTGAATAGGTCTTACCTCAATTATTGCATGTATTTCATGATTCCTACGAATGAAGTTGTGCACTGTAACTACTTCATGCTTCCACATTACAACTATGCCACCAGATTGTCCCTCACCAGGGACTTCAATTAATTCAGTGAAGCCAAAATCATCAAGCCATTGTTCATGATCAATCATTCTAGTTTCAAGTAGTGTAACTAGGTAAGGTCTATGTGTGTCAATCATCTCCCTAAAATTCCTCATGAAGTTGTCATTATTACCTCCCCTGATATTCCAAACTATAATATTAGTTGGTCGATTCATGGAATGATTGATGTTTGGGTTCTGTGGGTCTCCATTCTCCCTCACTCCACCCAGAAAGATGGGATTCCTCCTCATAAAGGGAACTAGTATCATTGCTTTGTTGCCCACAGTTGGGTCTTGAGGTGGTCTGATGTCCATCGAGCACTTGTAGAGTGCTAGGGGACAATTGAGCACGTGCCTCTTTTCCTTCCTCTCTGTAAAGAGATAGAATTTTACCTCGTCTAGGTTTGAGAAGTCTAGGACTTATTATGAGTTGAGGTTGAAAGGGCCTTCGACCTCTTCTTCCATTTCTGCTGCCACCAGGTTCTGCTCTTGCATGGCTTGGGGTACGTCTGGTTATTGCATGGCCTAGGGTGGGGAAGGAGGAATCTCTTGATTCATCTCCTGTTCCTAAACTTGATGTGTGGTGTCCCAGGGTAGAAATATCGAATTCATGACTGTTAGGATGTCTGGTGGGAAAGAATGGTAGATTTGTAAGTAGGTTCTGTGGCTGGATTGGGTTGAAGTGGGGGGGGGCATGTGCCATTCGTCCCTCATGCATAGACAAAGTTTTGATTCAGTGATGGAGATAGTGGTTGAAGGATGTTGTTCAAGCAATTTTGGTTCCAATAATTGCTCATGGCAATTCTCATGACCTCCGTGACAAGTTGAGCTAGATATTGTGTGTTTTGTAAGATCACTATGTGTCCTTCCTGTTCACTTGAATGTTGAACGAGATTGCATGACCCATGAGTCTCATCTCCATCCAAGATAATGGTTGGTAGTCTTGTGGTTGTGGGGGTTGGACAAATATAATTTGTGGGGCTAGTGGTTGAGGAGGAGGGGCTTGGTGGTTTCCCATTGGATTGGTTCTTTATTTTCGGAGAATTTGGATAAGCCTGTGTCTTCTTCTCAAGGAGTATGGAATTATTGGAATCGTGTGAAGACACAGTAGTAATTATTGGAGGACGAGTGTGTGGAAGGGTAAGTGCTTCCAGAGGAAGTATTTGATTTGTGGTAAGAGTAACGATTGGAAGATCTTCTTGCATGGAGTTGGAGTGGGCAGTGAAGATACTTATAGGTTCATTAGGAGATGTTGTAGGATTTTTGCCGTGTGTGTTGGTGTAAGACATTTGTCTTGTGATTGTTGTAGTTAAGGACAAATGGCTTGCATGCTTAGGGGTTTTGATGTTTTCTAGTTTCTCCGAATTGGCTTTTAGTGATTAATTGAGTATTAGTAGTGTGTGTATTAGTTTTGTTTGTGAGGTTAATTTCTTGCTATGTGGGATTAGTGTTAAGACTAGGTTTGATGATTATGTTAGCCTCTTCTAATTGCATGGCACACATATCGTCGCCATTTTGGTTGGACACGCTTAAGTCCATGTTGGAATTTTTTTGATTTAAAATGGCCACGTGTGGCTGTGCATGGTAGGTTGTATTGTAATTATTATTTTCATTTTTTTTATCCTCCAAAACCATTTGCCCATGATCAAGAGTGGTAAAGTGATTTTGAACCGGAATGGGTGAATTATTTTTCATGTGTTTCTTAGGGGTTGATTGTTCTATGTGGTATTGAAAATTAGTGGAGACCTTAGCTTTGTAGTGGTGATGTTGAGTATCTTGGGCCTTACCATTTCTTGTATGGAGACGATTTACAGAGGTACCTGAATTTCTTTGATACTCCTTGGACGGCGATTTATCAGGAGACCGGATTTTCCCATGATGCCGCTTATTTTGTTGAAGTTGACAACCTTCCATCCTTCTGTTTCATTTTCTTCATTGGTGCCCTCCTTTGTGCACTCTGTAATTGTTTGTGATATTGATGGTTTCTGGGCATTGGAGCAGGCATTTGAGATGTGCCCCAGCATTCCATAAATTGTGCATAATAGTTTTTCTCCTTCGTAGTGGATGGATTACTTATGTGAACCAATATAGATGTAGGGTTTCACTGGATGGTCCATTGGGAGTTCCACACCCCTTACTGTAGTTGATGTGCACACATCTATTTTGAGTAGACGACCTATTGAATTCCCAATTTTTTCCAGGATGTTTTTATCATAAAACTCAGTTGGTAATTGTGGCAGTCGAATCCATATGGCTGAGATAGTGATTTTTTTCTTTTGTTTCCACAAAATTTGGCCTCCATTTAGCCACTGAAAGATAATGCCCATTAACAAACCATGGACATTGATGTAGTGCTAAATCCATATTTTTTCTTTTAGTAAATTTGATGATGAAGTAGTCTTCACCCAAGTCTATTAGCTTTATCTCCTCCGATGGTTTCCAAAGTTCTTGAATTTTTGCTTGTAGGTATTGGTGTAGCATCTTTTTCCCAAATAACTTAAATATCACTCCATGCTTCCATAGTGCATAGATTCTTGTTTTATCCTCATCCGAGAGTGTTATCTTGCTTATTCCGTATGATGGAGCTTCCAGTGTTTCTTTCATCATTCCTCTATCTTTCATGGTGTAGTCTAGGTTGTAGTCGTCTGATTTGTGGAGTGTGGGTGCAAAGCTCATGGGGTCATTTGATATCAGCATTTCCTTGAAAGTTGTTTTGGATAGTTGTTATTGATGAAATTGTGGTGGAGTTTCGTTGATGTCTGGTGGTTTGGGGGGGATTGACGATGTGAGTTGATGAGTTTTGGAGTTCATGCTAGGGAGCATTTTTCCGTCTGTTTTGCCAATTTAGTTTATCACATGTTTATGAATAAATCATACCTTCAAAATTTTGATTAAAGGCAATTCTCAATTTTGTCTTTTTAGTGGAGAGTTTCTTGGCCTTAGCAATTGGGAGGAAGACAAGGACATCTACAACCCTTGCACTATATTTTTACACCAAAATAGGATAAATATCTAAATGATGCAAACTAACTCCAACCCATTATATTATTTTTTACACCAAATAAAAATATTCTCTTTATATTCTTCCCTCTCTTCTATATTATATTATTTAAAATAAATTCTTTCTTTTTTCTTTTTTACATATTTATCCTATATAATTCATATTTCTTTTTTATCTAACCATTTAATATAAAATTATTTTATACCTTAAATTTTTAAATAAATATAAATTATAAGAAAATATTATACATTATACATATTAATGTATAATTCAAATAAAAATGAAAACATTGATAAGATATAATTAAAAAAATATTACATTATGGTAAAATTTAATTTAAATTTTACATAACTATTCAACTTACAAGATTCGTATGTTTCTCCCATAAATGCTCTATTAATGCATTACGAAGTGCAAAATGAGCATCTTTGTCCTTAATTTTTTTGTCCCAAAATATTGAATCGTATATAACCACTTAATATAAAATTATTTTATACTTTAAATTTTTAAATAATATAAATTATAAGCAAATATTATACATTATACATATTAATGTATAATTCAAACAAAAATAAAATCATTGATAAGATATAATTAAAAAAATATTAAATTATGGTAAAATTTAGTTTAAATTTTACATAACTATTCAACTTACAAGATTCGTATGTTGCTCCCATAAATGCTCTATTAATGCATTACGAAGTGCAAAATGAGCATCTTTATCCTTAATTTTTTTGTCCCAAAATATTGAATTGTTGACAAAGTCAAGTGCAGACAGGCAGTGAGATATGGAGATAAAAGATAGAGCTTTGAAACTAAAAGAATTTAAAGAAGAAAATAAAACTTTATTGTTTAATTTTTACTCTATTGATGATCCAAATATTCGTGAATTTATTCGACAAGAATAAAACCGAATAATGGATAAAAGAAATCAATAATTTCAACAACCACAACAATCTTCTGCCCCATACATTCAATATTTTAATGATATTGGTGGATCGAGAATCGGTCTTCTAGAGTACTAGATTATTGTTGTAATTTTCTCATCCCATTATGTTATTTCATGTATTTTTAATTTAATCTTTGTCAGTCGCTATTGTATTAAATATTTATTTTTATGATAATCAATGAATATTGTGTTATTTAGTAACAACATATTATATTTTAGTTTTGTGCTTTTCATTTTTGTTATGGTTATATATATTTATACAAATATAGTTTATAATAAAATTAACTTACAATTTATATAAAAATACAATATACAAAAATTAATTTATAAAAATTATACAAAAAAATTAAAATATAAAATTAATATTATAAAAATATCACATAACAACTATTATTAATTAAAAAATTATAATATGTTAAATTAAAAATGTTATATGCTAAAAGATAATATTAAAATAATAGTGAATCGTAATGGTGTTGATGAATAGTGTTACACCAAATTTGGTGTAACTGTAACGACCCGGCCGGTCTTTCCGAGAGTTTAGCCCCGTTTTCCCCCATTCCTGCTCCATTTTGTGTGGTTTAGCTCATTTATGTTTTGCTAGGTCGGTTGGCTCGGGTTCGGAGTGATTGTGGAGAGAAATGAGACACTTAGTCTCTTAAATTTGGTTATCTAGTGGAAAAGTCAACCGGAAGTTGACTTATAGGTATATGATCTCGGAATGTGGGCTTTATGATTCGGGTAGCTTCATTAGATGATTTGGGACTTAGTAGTATGTTCGAAATGTTATTCGGAGGTCCGTGGTAGAATTAGGCTTGAATTGACGAAATAGGATTTTTGGCGAGTTCCGGTCGGCAGTGGAAAATTAGCTATCAGGGTCGGAATGGAATTTCGGAAGTTGGAATAGGTTCATAGTGTCATTTGGGATGTCTGTGCAAAATTTCAGGTCATTCGGGCGTGATTGGTTAGTTTCGGCATCGTTGGCGAATTTCGGAAGTTTAGAAATTCTTAGGCTTGAATTTCAAGTAAATTCGGTGTTTTGGTGTTGTTTTGATTGTTCTGAGGGTTCGACTAAGTCCGTGGGATGATATGTGGTGTGTTGGTATAATTGGTTGAGGCCCCGAGAGGCTCGGGATTGATTTCGAATGGTTAACGGAGGTTTGGACTTGGAAAGTGCAGCAAAGCTGCTGCTGGTGCCAGTTTACTAGTGTGGTCGCACCTGCAGATGGGGAGCCGGAGGTGCGATAATCGCAGGTGCGGTGGGCCATGCGCAGATGCGAAAAAAGGAAGGCTGGCCTGGGAGCGCAGATGCGGTATTTTTGTCGTACCTGCGAGCCCGCAGGTGCGAGGTGAGGGTCGCAAATGCGGAAGTCGGGATTTAAGTCATGGTCGCAGGTGCGCACCTAGGACCGCAGGTGCGGGTCCGCAGGTGCGAAAAATGTTCCGCAGGTGCGGTGATCGCTGGGCAGAAAGTATAAAAGGATGCCTTCGCGGATTTTCACTCATTCTTCACCATTTTTGGACGGCTTGGAGCTTTTGAGCAGTGATTTTTAAGAGGAAATGGAAGAGTATCAATTGGGTAAGTTACTTGGGCTTCGTTCTTGTGTTTGTAATTATTTTTCTATAGTTTAATCATGAAATTTTGGGATTTAATGGTATAATTTGAGGGTTTAGGGCTTGGAAATTTGAGACTTTAGTTTAAGGTTTTGAGGTGTCATTTGTCATCGAATTTTGATGTATTTGGTATGTATGGACTCGTGAGAGTGTAAGGATTTTGTGATTTTTATCAGATTCTGAGACGTGGGCCTGGGGGTCGGGTTTGGCCGAATTCGGGATTTATGATGTAATTTGATAATTTTGATGTGGGCTTCGCTCCTTTAGCATATATTAATGATATAATACTGATTTTGGTTAGATTTGTGGTTGAGTCGAGCGGCAAGGACATTGTGAGCCCATGTGAGAGAGACCGGAGAGTAATGACTGTGTGAGGCCGAGAGCCTGATATTGAGTGACAGATATGAAATCGGGTTGCATGCCACAACAGGTTATATTGATTATGTATGGATCTGGCTTATGATAGTGCTTGGGCTGTAGGAGCCCCTACGGAGTCTATAACACAACCCTAGTGAGCGTAGTGATATTTGAGGGATGGATCTTCCCTGGACATGGATCTTGTCCAATGTGGTTATGCTTGGGGATGGATTTTCTCCATGAGGCTGGGTTGTCCTGTTTCCATCGGTACTGAGCGACTGAGGTCAGTGACGTGTGTACGTATTCTGGGATGGATCTTCCCTGGGCCGTCGAGCCACATATAGTACTGAGTGGTTGTGAGGTGTATCATTATCCGGAGATGGATCTTCTCCTTAGGCTGGATCGGCCTTCCTCAATATTGAGTGACTTCTGTTTTATGTGTATGTATTCGAGGATGGATCTTCCCTGGGCCATGTGATCCATATACAGTACTGAGTGGACGAGTATTAGAGAGTGGGAGCATATTGTGCATTTTAAACTGTTGACGCATTGGCATGTACTAGAAATTGTGTTATAGATATCCTAAACTGTCGCAGTTGCATTTAGCATATTACTTGAACTGTTTTTATTATACTACCAAGCATGTCTACATTGTTGCTTGAAGGATTCTGTTGTGAACATAGAGGTTTGGTCCGTCACTACCTCTCAGCCCGCAGTTTGGGCTTGTTACTTGCTGAGTTGGTGTACTCACGTTGCTCCATGCACCTTGTGTGCAAATTCAGGTGCCAGGATTGAGTGAGAGTTGGTTTATTCTCTTTGGAGCACTTCAAAGATTGCAAGGTAGCTGCATGGTGTCCGCAACCTTACCTTTCTCTTTCCTATTTAGTCATTTTGTTTATTCTCAGACTTGTTTTATTAAGGGATCAGCACCGAATTTTGTATTTCCTTTTAGTTGCTCGTGACTGATGACTCCGGATTTTGGGGCGGTATTTAAATGTTTTACCTAACTTAATTTGTTTTGAAATGTTAAAGTGGAAGATTTATGAAATACTGGTAAATATTGAATCAAACGAAAGGTTTCTTATTTTATGCATAGTGAACTGGCTAGCCTAGTATCATGATAGGCGACATCACGGCCGGGTTGATTTTCGGGTCGTGACCGTAACACTATTCACACATCAAAATGATGTTGGGTTGGAGCAAAAAATAATAAATCTTACACTAAAATGATGTTTGATGTCAAAATTGATGTTGGGTTGGAGATGGTCTTAAGTTTAAAAACTTTATGACCAAAGTGCTACTTATAAAAAAAAAATTACACAAAATATGCTCTCTTTTTTTTTTTGAAAAGTTACACAATATGATCATTTTGAAGATTTTATTACCTAGATGCCTCTTTTCTATGCCCAAGCTCCACTTGAGGACATACCATTTTTCCTTTCTTTCCTTATTTTTTGTGTCTATTTGACTTCTTTCTTTCTTTTTTTTTACTTTTTCCCATTTTATTATTATTTTTCTGTCAACTTAGGCAAAAGTATAAGGTATCATGTTCGTCAAAGATTAAGCAAATACGCTCACACTGAAATCTGTACATAAATTTCGAAGCCGAAATCTCCAAATGGTTACTCTTATGCCTCAACCTTTTAGCCGTCTCCTTATGGACAAGTTCTATTATTATTATTTGACAGCATTTTCTCCTAATCGAATAATTACCTATTTTTCTTTCTCAAAACCTTCATCTCAATTTTGTTAGTCATGGTTACTGTTTTGGGAGTCAACTAGTTGTACTCTATGACTATATTTTTCATATATATGTTATAATTATTTTAAAATATAAATTATTACTATGACTTTTACTATTTTTTATGTAGTTTTTTGCTATAAAAGTTTTATTTTAAAAAACTTAAAAATATCTATATCTAATTTATGGTCAAAGTTAAAAAAAATTAGATATCTTTTATACCATCAATGCATAGAAAACTTAAACTCATTAATTAAATAAGTAATGTTAGTTCTTTTTCTACCGTGGAAAGTATGCTTGAGTGGAATATTTTGTTTGAGATCAAGATTTTGAAGTGTGAAATTTGATATGATAGAGTATTTAAGTTGTTCTTAATTAGCATTGCATTTGCAGTGAATCTTCACATGAAAGCATTGTTGGTCAAGTGATGAAAACAACACATTCTAAATTTTAGTTGAATATCAAATATGGAAACCAAAGACTCGGGCGGCTCAAGAACATTGAAAACCTAAAGCCAAACTTTATTAGGAGGCCTTAAGCTTTAAAAAAAAATTATATTAATATATTTCATGCTTTATAGTTGACATATGTGTATTATGATAAATAAATTAAAAAAAATCGTAATGCACTACTACGAGGTAAAAATATAAGAAAATAAAAAAATTCAAATCTAAAGAAAAAATGTATAAAGTTAGAACAATAGAACTTGATTCTAGAAGTTTATATGTTTTACTTTGTTTGTTGTAATGCTTAAGAACATAAGTAACAAAAAAATTAATTTATTCAATATCTTTCCTCCCTTGGATTTTTGGACAAAAGACAACTTAGTTGTCACAATCCAATTTTCCTCCGTTGGGTACCGTAATGGCACCTAGTCTTAGGGACTAGGTAAGCCTAGCAGTTACTGAATAACAGCAATAAATAAGGAGAACTAACAGTCTTGATATAGATTCTCAACAGAATGTACAAACTTTCCAAAAATCGGTAGTACAAGTCATAAGCTCTATGAATCTTCTACAACTTCTAAGTACAACTGTTTGGAAGTAGATACAACAGTGTATGAATAATACATATAAAGAAGGTGACTCCGACACCTGCGAACACAGCAGCAGGTTACCTTGAGTCTCCTCGGCAATCATCCACACAGCTACTACAATATATACCTGGATCTGCACACAAAAATATTCAGAAGTGTAGTATGAGCACACCACAGCGGTGCCCAGTAAGTATCAAGACTAACCTCGGTGGAGTAGTGACGAGGACTAGTCAAGACACCACTGGTCTACAAAATAAATAACATGAATATAGAAATGACCGAACGTTACATCTATCTAAGACTTCTCAGGATAATCCACCACAATGACAATATAAAGCGGAAGGAAATTATAGAAATCAATCACGAAACAGCACCAAAATACACAAAAAAATGGACAGCAAAACAAGCCGAATCGAAAGGAAACACAATACAATAAAGGACACCAATAACTCAACTCCACGTCGGTTTGTTCACAACGGGCCTTAGCCATTAAAATTCATAACTGGTAGAAATCTTTAAACAGTAGTTCATATGAAAAACTCTTGCAATTAAAATCATTTTAGTATGGAAGAGTTTACTTTGAAAACATATTTTCTCCAAAAGTAGATATAAGTATAATTAATAGAGAGAATTACGTAAAATATAGTTTCTTTCAAACTACGAAGCTTTCCAAAGATGCTTTCCCAATAAATGACTTCCAAATATCATTTTAGGTAAAACTAGTGCTTTTCAAATATACGTTCGATGTAAAAGTCATTCAAATATAATCATTTCAAAACCATTATTTTTTCAATAATACTTTTCAATAAAATCCCTTGATAAAAATCTCCTCAAGATTTATCCACCGGGACTCAGTCCGTCACTCAGAAATTTCCATGCAGTACAGGAGGAATATCAAGTCTTGCCAATAAATGCAGTAAATGGCAAACAAGAACGACGGAAACGATAATGTATAAATACGACACAGAATGTCCCTTTGTGCTAACATAACATAACATGGCACGGAATGTCCACTCGTGCTAACATAACATAACATGGCACGAAATGTCCCCTCGTGCTAACATAATATAACATGGCACGGAATTTTTCCTCGTGCTAAATAACATAAACATGGCACGGAATTTCCCCTCGTGCTAATAACATAAACATGGCACGGAATGTTCCCTCGTGGTAAATATCATAAACATGGCACGGAATGTTCCCTCGTGCTAAATATCACGAACATGGCATGGCATTATCCTTCATGCTTTACACTCTTCCTCACCCAAACAATATCAAGAACAACAGTTTGGCAAGGAAAAACCAACAATATGACGCATAAATCACCACATCCCGGCAAGGGAGTCAACAATACCAACAATATCATTAACAACATAACCAGTAATAGAAACCATAACATCCCGGCAAGGGAAAAAACACTAACCAATCTCACCTAAATAGTTTACTTCACGGAGTAACACTCGGCTTAAAACAAAAGGCTCAATAATAGGCAACATCAAGGAAATACTAATACAATAAATGTCTAATAATTAGACCTAAGTGGAACTTAAGGGAATAGTCATATAAATCACAATGTAAGACTCACGGGCATGCTTGACTCAACGAATAAATGTTCCAACTACGGCTAGTCCACTATAAGGCTAGATGACACTAATTATAGTCAACTAGGAAAGCTAGGAAGAAAATATAGCATGATGATAATAGAAGTAGAATATTCAGTTTAGTAAAGTAAAGTCAAATAGCCAACGAAGAATCCAAAAATAAGTCATTCTAATTTAAACAGGAAGGAATGAAATTAACAACCAAGGATTCAAGTGTAATAATTACAAATCATACACAGGTAATATAAGAATCTACGAATCCTAAAAGGGCAATCTAATTGCAAATAAGTACGAGTACACACTCGTCACCTCGCATACTCGGACTACAATCAACAAGGAAGACTCAATCCTAAGGGGTAGTTCCCCCACACAAGGTTAGGCAAGATACTTAGCTCAAAGACGACAACCCGGTACTCAAAAATAGACTTCTCGGACGGAAAGAGCTCCGGACGGCTTACAATCAACTAAAACAACTTCAAAATACACATAAAACGTATAAGGAACTATTCCGAATAATAATGTTTCAATCTTTACAAAATCATATAAATCGACCCAAAAGTCGACCCCCGGGCTCGCACCTCGGAACCCGAAAAATTTTATAAATTTCGATTACCCATTCCGATACGAGTTCACCCATACTAAAATTTATCCAATTCCGATAACATTTGGTCTTTCAAATCATGATTTTTTATTTTAGAAACTTTCTTTCAAAACCCACAATTCCCTCAACCCAAAACAAAAATTAAATGATGAAAATAAGAACTAATTCATGAAATATAATTAATTCTGGTGGAAGAACACTTACCCATTAGATTTGTGTGAAAAACCCTCAAGGAATCGCCCAAAACCGAGTTCTAGAAGTCAAAATATGTATAAAATGGTGAAACCCCGATTTTGAAAAACTTATATTCTGCCGAGATGTTTAATGAATCGCGATCGCGGAACATTGATTGCGATCCCGGAGAAGAAAAGAAAGGTTGTTCAGGCTTAAAGTACTGCGATCGCGGGGGAAGTAATGCGATCGCGAAGAGGAACAATTGCCACTGGCCAAATCGCGAAGGCACGTGTGCGATCGCGTATGAGAAGTTACATGCTGCCCAAATTGCCACACTACGCGATCGCGAATCGTGGAATGCGATCGCGTAGAAGAGATAACCGGATGCCCTGCTGGAACATTTTACAATCGCTATGCTTTAGATGTGATCGTGAAGAAGAAGAAAGTATACCTCTGCGATCGCGATAGATTATGCGCGAACGCATTGAAGGAAAGTCTGGGCTGCTCAAAGAGAGACTATTCGATCGCGACTACTCCTATGTGATCGCATAGAAGGAAACCATAATGCAGGTTCAACAGTTCAAAATAGGGAAAATGGACCCGAAACCCATCCGAAACACACCCGAGACCTCGGGGCTCAAAATCAAATATACACACAACCTCAAGAACATCCTACGGACTTATTCGAGTAATCAAAACACCAAAATAACATCATAAACATTGAATTAAACCTCAAAATCAATGAAATTTCTCAAAACTTCTTTAAACATCAAATTTTGTATTTTTGACCCGAATCACGTCAAACCAAGTCCGTTTATTACCAAACTTCACAGATAACACATATAAATCATATTGAACCTGTACCAGGCTCCGGAACCAAGATACGAGCCCGATACCACAGGTTTCACATCAAATTTCATTTTCAAAAACCTTTNCGGGGCTCCGGAACCAAGATACAATCCCGATACCACAGATTTCACATCAAATTTCATTTTCAAAAACCTTTATATTTTTCAGAAAATAATTTTCTTTAAAAATTCATTTCTCGTACTTGGGACCTCGGAATTCGATTCCGGGCATACTCCCAAGTCCCATATTTTCCTACGGACCCTCCGGGACCGTCAAATTACGGGTCCGGGTCCGTTTACCAAAAACGTTGACCGAAGTCAATTTTATTCAAATTTCTGATACAAAATTATCATTTTTATCAATTTTTCACATAAAGGCTTCCCGGCTACACCGCCAGGATGTGCACGCAAATCGAGGTGAGATAGAAGGAGGTTTTCACAACCTCGGAACATAGAATTAGCTAGAAAATTACGGGATGACCTTTTGGGTCATCACATCCTCCCCCTCTTAAACAAACGTTTGTCCTCGAACGTGCCAGGATTCACCTTAAACTTATCCAATCACTGATTGTACACTTCTAACACATACCCGCAGGTGATCCCACGTCACCCCAACCCACGAAAGCCTGATGAAACAATCACAATTGCAATATAGCCTTCACATCACCACTGATAAGCCTCATACCTCTACTTCTCACCCTCTACTCATTTACAAAAGACCCGATTCGAAATCCATATATGGCATTAGCCTCAATCAGCTACATCAACTCATGACTACACCCACAAGGCATGACCACACAACATAGTACATCACACATAGGCTCACATAACACTTTTAATCACAATAGCTGCCTGAAATCAACTCGACATTCGCAATTAGCCCCACATCTGAAAGAACTCTGTTCCCAAACCCCATAACACTGATAATGATGCAATAAGCACGAAGTCTTCATTATTAAACACCCGAGTCACCATCCACGACTGACACCATCGAGCACACATCCCGCAAACTAAACTAAAGAAAACACATAACGAAATGACTGAATATGAAACTGGAAACATATAAAGGAACTATTAAACAAGCCCATAGGCACAACTCCATCAATACCGACTTACTAAAAGTAATATAACAAGGATGAAGCAAAGCATATGAACAAATCACAAGGATTCCATCCTGATAAAATTCCACCGCGGTACTCAGCCCGGTCCAAACATATCGAATCCTAAATATCACGAGGACCTTGCCCTCAACGATGAATCACATACCGAAAATATATTATACCAATTGAAATTCCTCCACTAATTCATCTCAGTTGATAAAATCATAACGCTAGCTGATCTCACCCTCGATGGAATATCAAATCACAACTTGTAACCAAAATACTCAGGAAAATCACATAAAGCTTACCACGAAGAACAACAAGGACTCACTTTCAGTATCACCGCTATAAAGAATGAAATAAACAATGATAGACACGGGCTACTACTCATAGAATATCCCAATAGGAACAAACACAAAATGGAGTGCAAGACATGGAACTCACTCATAAATAAAACAACAAGTAAGGGAACTCGTCCCGACTAGCAGAACTATAATGAAATACAACTAGTTCCCCTCTGTAACACACCAAAACATACCTGTGATAATATCTGGCACATCGGCCTCCGGCCTACCATATGCAACACATCAACGGGTCGGGTCAGGCCTCCCCCTCTTAGGCTCCCCCTACTCACCTGAATATCCTGCTACCACACACCTACCTGAATCCTGGGACAATCTCTCACCCTGTGGCTAACATCTCCATACTGAAAATAATCTCGCTGCTGACATGGCTGTGGAAAAACACACGATACGAATCCTCTGAGACCCATGAGTACCTGAAATCCCATGCGAAACTGGTAATGCAAATCAAACTAGTTGACCCACAAAACTTGTACCGTGTCGTTCCTTGCCTCCATAATACGGACCAGTAGATTCCTCTGATATACGAGGCCTCATTGCCTCCCTGAACTCTCTCACTGATCTCGTCTGCCCTCTCGCTCCTGGTCCCACATCCGCTCTAACCGGCGAGCGATCCCTACTACATGCTGAAACAAGGCATCCTACTCTAACTCTCGAGTCCCGCTAAACCGAATATTATGCCTAAATCTCCCAAATGGCTCTACGGACTCATTTCCCAGCTGAAGCAACCAAGCAAAGTGCATGTTTGTCCCACCCACTGAATCTAACGGCATGCTCCCATAGTGACATAGCGCCCTGACGCAACTGCTCAAACTCCGCGTGTCGTACATACCGAAGAAACTGAGGTGCAACCTCCCTCAAGGCATCTCTGAAAACTGAATCCATTCTAGTGAAGCTAACTTGGTCAGGTGACCCCAACTCATATGCCTCCACCACTGATCAACCCACTACTCTTAACCTGAGACGTGACAAAAGCAATCCCGCTCATCTCCACAATATCCGAAGTACGAAGAATATAGTGACACTCCTCCAGGAAACCTTGAGCATTATCTGTCGCCAATCCACTGAAAGATAGAAGGGTGGTACTTCCAGTACCCCTCAATTCCAAGGTATTCTCCCTCCGATGCTGCTACCCTGACCATGGATGAACTGAAACCAGATGTCGTGATGTCATAACAACTGGAACCTGACCAATATGATCTCGCTACTCTGGAGTGTAGACGGTTGGAGTCTGAACTCCTCCCCTGATTTGTGAAGCATCTAGTGCACTAGAATAAACCCTGCCTGAGTCAACGTACCACTTATACTCAAAATTGCCTTCAGGTCTCCTGAAGTCCGGGTAGCAACAGGCACCCCAGTACCTGTCCCCCAACTAGAACTACTGGCGACTCCTCAACGGCTGCTCTGGTAGGCATCTTAACTACGGCACGTGCTCCTCGTTGGCCCCTATCTCTGACCCTTGCGACACTTGCTTCGGGGTAACATCATCAGGAGCTTCCGTTCGTGTCCTCACCATCTGTGAGAGAATGGAACGATAACTTCAAACTTCAAGATCAATAAACTCGCACGATAGGAATGAAGGAAGTGAAATTGTCCTAATAGCTCCGTAGCCTCTCGAAGATAAGTACAGACGTCTCTGTACCGATCTGCAAGACTCTACTAAACTCGCTTATGACTCGTAGCACCTATGAACCTAGAGCACTGATACCAACTTGTCACGACCCAATTTCCCTCTGTTGGGTATCGTGATGGCACCTAGTCTTAGGGACTAGGTAAGCCTAGCAGTTACTGAATAACAACAATAAATAAGGAGAACTAACAGTCTTGATATTGAATCTCAACAGAATGTACAAACTTTCCCAGAACCGATAGTACAAGTCCTAAGCTCTACGAATATTCTAAAACTTCTAAGTACTGTGAACAACTAATTTTTGACTACACTCAAATGTTATACTATTTTAGTAGAAATATTCCTTTTAGGCCTAATATTGATGTTTTAAACTTTTATCTTACACTTAGTAGATTTTATTTAATTAAAGTAAATAAATAAATAATAATAATACTCACATTTTTAAAGTGTATATATATATATATGGAAAATCTTTTAATTAGTATTTAATAAGTAAACTATTATATTTTCTTTGTATGATTCAAACTATAGTGTAAATATTGAGTTTTCTTATTTTTATAGTTTACTTTAAGTCTAGAAGTAGGACGGTATATATATATATATATATATATATATATATATATATATATACGTTACCATCTTTTATTTAAGATTTAGAAAATTTAAAAAAAAAATGAATTTTTTTATTAAAAATAAATCTTTGAAGCTAAAGTTAGGATAAAGTTTGTTGATAACAAATTTTATCTGAAGAATCTGATTTTTTTTAAATTAGCTAACTAACTCCAAATTTTTAGCCTAAAAATCGCACACTCCTACTCTCATACAATATCACATTTGACCAACCTCTTCATCCATATTATTCTATAAATAGACAAAAAAAACAAAAAAGAGAGGGAAGAAGAACGGACGAAGAAAAAAAAACAAAAGGAAAGGAAAAGAAAGAAAAGGAGAGGAAGAACGGGGAAAAAAACAAAAAGAAATAGAAAGGAGTAAGAAAGAAAAGAAAAGAAAAAAGGGGAGGAAAAAAAAACTGACGGAGGCAGAGAAAGAACTGCCAAGCAAGAAAGAAAGAGAGTTTGAAAACGGAGTTCGAAATTTCGTTCGCGGTTTCGAGTTTGAGGTTCTAAAAAAGTTAGCATTGCTAGCTTTGGAAATCAGTAGATTGTGGATGTGGTTTTATTGTAAAAAGCTTCACAAAAAAGGTAATATTCGAATTTGATCATCAATACGAAATATAATTTTGTTGGTTCTGATTAATTTTGGCTTCATCTTTTATTCCCATTTCTATATCTTTGAATTGTTTTGAGTATTTTTTTTT